>JAVJIF010004707.1:0-135559 GCA_038442645.1 Agave tequilana
TTTAATCCATGCATATATAACGTCATGAGTTTTGTCATCATCAAAAAGGGGGAGATTGTGGCCCAAAGGCCTATCACCCTAGTTTTGAAGATGATCAACTCATGTAGTTATATTTGCTAATGATCTTGTTTAATTAGTGACAGATTCCTTATCAAGATCTTAGTAGGTGTGGAGCTTCAACAAAGGATAAAATGTCAAGTGGAAGCTAGCACCGGTCGATTCACGAGCCTATGCATCAAGACCACATCTAGAGATGAGCTCGGTGGATTGCATGTGGACCAAGTCAAGAAGATGAGAAGACTTCAAGGGAAGACTTCAAGAAGATGAAGACTTGTGTCTAGGTATAAGATTTTGTTTTTGTTTTAGAAAAAATGTAAAGGATAGATAGTTGGTGGATTGCTCAAGTCTATATCACACACACTCTTGATAGAATGATTTTCATAAAAGATTTTCCTAGTTAAGAAAAGATTTTTATTTGTGATAAAATACAATTTGGTTTTTGGTATTCATGTATACATATCTTATATCCAAAAACATGTTTAGAGCCTTATGTCAAAAACTAGATATTCATCTTATTTGTGTAGTGGATCATATCCATACACACTATGCTTTAAAAGTATATCTTGTTTTTGTATTTGATGAGATTTTCCTTATGACAAAAATCTACTTTGGGTTTTGGTAATTTCTTATATACATATCCTTTAACCAAAACAAGTTTAGTGCTTTATGTCAAAAACTAGATATTTCATCTTGATTGTGTGGTGGATCATATCCATACACACTTGCTTTATAAGTTCAAAATATCTTGTTTTTGTATTTTGTGAAGTTATGGAAAAACAAGTTTTAGAAAAACATTTTTTTTAAAAAACAGTTTTTATTTTGATTGAAACTATTTTTCTGGATTTACTGTGAATTTCTGGGATTTTATTAAGCCAAAAGACCAATCCTTAATCCCTATTTTCTGGTTCTGCCAGTTCTGATTTTTCAGAACTGACAGAGGCCGGTCGACCGGGTCGGTCGACCGGACGTGCACGACGTGCACGCCAGTGTGCACTGGAGATCGGTCGACCGGGGCCGGTCGACCGCTTCAGAGAGCTTTGCTCTCGGGAATTATCGGTCGACCGGGCCGGTCGACCGACAGAGAGATTACTCTCTTCTCCAGGTGCGCGGTCGACCGGGCCGGTCGACCGGAGGCTGCAACGGTCGGATTTTTGACCGTTGCCGGTCGACCGGACCGGTCGCTCTGACAGAGCCCAACGGTCAGATTTTTCTGGCCTCTATAAAAGGGGGTTTTTGTCATTGTTTTAAGCCAAGATTTTTGGAGACCTTAGAGCTAGTTTTTCCCAGTCTTTCTGAAGGGTTTTTCTCCACAAAATTAGAGTCAATACTTCCAATTAAAAGGAGAGTTTTATCAAAGAGTGTAAAAGAGATTTTCTTGTGTTTTTCACCAAAGATTCTTTCCTTGCTTTCTCACACAAACACTTGAGCATCCATTGAGCTATTCATTCTATAGGAGTGTTATTGTGAGAGGATTTTAGGTGATCAAGAGTTTGTGATCACCAAAGTTCATCTTTGTTCTTTGAGAAGGCGGACGGTTGTGTTCGCGGTTTGTTTCGGGTCCTAGTGAGGACTTGGCGTTGTTGGGTCCTAGTGAGGACTTGTAGCTTGAGGTGCGGCCTCGACGAGCCGGTGGGCTTGTGGTGTGTAAGGGACTTGGGAGTCCGAGGGCTTGTAGGTGTTGCGGCACCAAGGAGAGATCCGGTTGGATCGTGCATAGTGGAAATCCTTCGTGTGTCGAAGGCGGGGATGTAGAGCAAGTGTGCTCGAACCTCGAAACAACCCTTTGTGTTTGCGATTGCTTACTCTTGCTCTCTTCTCTTTTTGTCTCTATTTTACATCTTGCATTCAATTATTGTGTTCATCTTATATATGCATGATATATTCCCTTGTGCTCATAATTGATATACATACTTGCTTGGGATTGTTGTTAACACTAGTATTCAACCAAGAGAGCCAACGCGGCACCTCAACCCATTCAAGGGGAATCTAGAGGAGCTTGTCCAGAGCCTCGCAGGGGAATTCGGCAACACTCTTGTGTTATACATAAGTGTTCAATTAAAAGAAGTTTAATTGGTCAACTTAGTTTTAATTCCGCATTATTTGTTCATAATTGACCATTAGATTAGCCATCACCTATTCACCCCCCCTCTAGGTGATCTTACAATTGGTATCAGAGCCAAGTGCTCTTAATATTAGGTCTAACAACCTAGAGTTAAAGATCCTCATTTTTAGGCTAATCACAATATTTTGTACACACACCATGGACTTCATGTCACCACCCACCTTTGACATCCTTAACATTCAAATTTGGAAGGTTAAGATGTCTTTGTTCCTCAAAGGACTTGGCCTTAGTGTATATCTTGCCACAACTAATAAAGAATATTGCTTAAATGGTAAGAACATTGAGGCTAATACAAAAGCCCTATATGCTTTAAGATCTACCCTAAATGATGTTTATTTATCTAGGGTTGCTAATCTTGATATGACTTTTGTAGTTTGGAATACCTTGATCTCCCTGGCGAAAATGAACAATACTATGTGGGGAGCGATTCGGATGTTGGAAGCGACACCTCCAACAAGTGCTACATGGTCCAATGGGATAACCCCCTTGAGGTAACTTCCGAATCGAGGATGAGGATACTACTATGTCATATGATGAGCTAAATTCTTTATGCCAATTATTGCTTGAAAGATATGACATAATTAAGAAAGAAAATAAAAATTTGAAAAAGGACATTGCTTGCATGCATATAGAACAAGACTCATTTAGAGATAATATTGCATGCTTAGAAAAAGATAACAATAGTCTGAAAAAGAAATTTGATTACATGCATGTAGAAAATGATTCTTTTAGAAATAAACTTGCATGTTTAGAAAAAGAAAAGGATGTTTTGAAAAATGAAAATGTTTCCCTTATGTCTAAATTAAATGATTTGTGTGAAGGGAACACTATTTTGAAGGATAAGATCACTTTGGTGGAAAAACAAAAAGAAGTTGTCTTACAAGAAAATATTACTTTGAAAAGAAAATTTGTTGAAAAGGAAAAAGACTTTGTTTCTCATAAGAAAAAGAAAAATGATTCTTTATCTCATCATGCTTTACATACCCACCACTAATGAGATTAAAGACATGAAAAATAAAATGAATAATTTGAGTTCAACTTTGAACTCTTGTGCATTCAATCATACTAGGATGGAATCTTTGTTTCAAAAGAAACAAGTTCCACATACTCATGCACATCATCATGCTCATGCTTATGTTGCACACAATGATCACACTTCTACACATAAGCATACTAAGGTGTACACATGTACACATTGTGGCCGCAAAGGTCATTTAGCAAAATACTGTTTTGATAAGAAACCTCATTTATATTTTGCTAAGTATAAAAGATTTTGGGATCCTTATAATAAAGCTAACCCAAAGGACCCAAGAAAGTATGGGTACCAAAACCCCCACCCTTTGATTTTGATGTAGGTGAGGGCTCTCACAAAACGTGAGAGGATTGGTGCCTTGATAGCGGATGCAATGGACATGATGGACAAACTTTTGGATGCATTGCTATCAAGGAGATTTTGGTGGGAAAGACCACCATATTTGGAGCTTTGGAGTTGGTAACAATTTCTAAACTCCTATTTTTTTTTTTTTTTTGTTCATGCTTGTTCATCCATAATATTCATAGCATGTTCATGTTTTAAGATTTTATGTGCTTCATGTGGTAATTACATGCTTAGATGTAGAATGTATCAAACTTACATTTATACATATACAAATAGTGAACTACAATTGACTCATATATATAGTTGAACTTCATGCTCACTTGTATCCACTATAAGCATATGTATAGACTAGTTTTGATGATTCTCATTTATACATGCTTGGCCAATTTTTAATGCTTTACTTCATGCATATACATGTTCAATTCAAATCTAATAAATATACATGTATACCTGTGAGTCTCTTGCCTTCATGCAAACATCATTCATAGACTCTTTTAGATTTGGGATATGTATGTGTATTGTTAGGATTGGATTAATCATACATATACCATGAAGATTAGTGTTTTGATGAAAAATGATTTTTCGTGCTTTTGTTAAAAATGTGTCTTATGATCTTTTTGAGCTTAAATGTCTATTTTCATAAAAATGCTATTTACATGATTGTTTAACACTCACATTTCTTGTTAAAATCATTTATGAGCCTAATAGACCATGAGTGCTTAAATTTTTTATGTATTTAGTTATGTTTATGAAAAACATATGATTTGATGTATTTGAAGGATCTTTAACTAGTTTGTCAAAAATCTATTTATACTAGTTATCTATTCTTCAAATAGTTTTTGAGATTTACACATGATCCTACTTTACAATAATTTGGATAAATTATTTTGTATTCTCAAGATTTGATGATTCATGATTTGAATATTAGTTTAAGTGTTAGCTTTTGTCAACACTAGGATTTATACTTGTACATATCATGGGCCACAAATAAATCTATTTATATTTGTGCTTGAATGCTTATTTGAACCCATGAAATGTGCTTGTATTGCTTAGTTTTGATGATTCATACATCTTTAAACTTATATTCTCTCTTTGGATTTGATTTATGATCATGTGCTTTTCATTTCATGTATATGTGCATTTTGGCCAAACTTTAAGATATACATGTATACCTCTTGAGTCATTTGCCTTTCATGCAAATCTACATATATGGACTCAATTGCATTAGGGATATGTATGTATGCTTCTTGTGTTGACAAAATATACATATACCTTGAAATATAATTATTTTAAAATAAAGAAATTTTTGTGATGATTTTCATGCTTTCAAAAATTTATGTTTTAAAGGAATATTGAACTTTATTGCTATTTTTCATGATGCCATGTTCCACATAACACTAGTACACTCACTTCTTTTCAATATGGACTTTATGGATACTAGAGTGTTTTTAGTGCCTTGTGTTTCATTGATATTTCATGAAAAACCTTTGATTTATTCCTTGATTGAAGGATTCCGTACTAGTTGTTAAACACCTTCATTTAACTAGTTCGAATTCTTCATGTGGTAGATTATATGATATATACACTTAAGCTTAATTTTCAATTGGTATCATTGGATATTTTCAATTGGTATCAATTTGACCTCTTATGTATATACTCATATTTTTGCTTTCCCATATATGTATGTATCACCTTCAATTGATATTAGTTCTTCATACATATATATGATTTGTTGTGTGCTTGTATCTAAATGGACTTATATTTTTAAAGCACAAAGTTGTTAATGCTAAGCTTACTTCAAATCTTATTTATCTTCAAGCTTATGCATTGTATTTCATAATTGGTATCAAAATTCAAAATTTGGTTGTTCTACATTTGGTACCTTAAAAGAAAAAATTGTATTTTAAGATATTTCAAAATTTTGTTTTCATAAGAAAATTTCAAAATTTAATTTGTATTGCCTATATGCAAGGAGAGCTTAACATCTCTTCTACATATAGATCTTCTTGATTGATTTAGATTACCCCTCCTTGATTTCTTTATTTTTGACAAAAAGGGGGAGAAAATTTGTTTGATGTATTTTACTTTGAACCCTTTGTTGATGATTGACAAAAAGGGGGAGAAGAATTTGAGATTTTATATGCATGTCTTCCTTGTGTAAGGGGGAGAAGATTTTATGTTCATATATATATGTTGTGGTTTGCAAATAATAGGAGAAAAGATTTGATTTATGCTTGTTGCATCTCCATATTTGCATCTATATTCATGTGCTTCATGATCATATTTATTATTTATTTTGTATGCATGAGTTAAGGGGGAGCTTCTTTGAAGCTTTACTTTAATCCATGCATATATAACGTCATGAGTTTTGTCATCATCAAAAAGGGGGAGATTGTTGGCCCAAAGGCCTATCACCCTAGTTTTGAAGATGATCAACTCATGTAGTTATATTTGCTAATGATCTTGTTTAATTAGTGACAGATTCCTTATCAAGATCTTAGTAGGTGTGGAGCTTCAACAAAGGATAAAATGTCAAGTTGGAAGCTAGCACCGGTCGATTCACGAGCCTATGCATCAAGACCACATCTAGAGATGAGCTCGGTGGATTGCATGTGGACCAAGTCAAGAAGATGAGAAGACTTCAAGGGAAGACTTCAAGAAGATGAAGACTTGTGTCTAGGTATAAGATTTTGTTTTTGTTTTAGAAAAAATGTAAAGGATAGATAGTTGGTGGATTGCTCAAGTCTATATCACACACACTCTTGATAGAATGATTTTCATAAAAGATTTTCCTAGTTAAGAAAAGATTTTTATTTGTGATAAAATACAATTTGGTTTTTGGTATTCATGTATACATATCTTATATCCAAAACCATGTTTAGAGCCTTATGTCAAAAACTAGATATTCATCTTATTTGTGTAGTGGATCATATCCATACACACTATGCTTTAAAAGTATATCTTGTTTTTGTATTTGATGAGATTTTCCTTATGACAAAATATCTACTTTGGGTTTTGGTAATTTCTTATATACATATCCTTTAACCAAAACAAGTTTAGTGCTTTATGTCAAAAACTAGATATTTCATCTTGATTGTGTGGTGGATCATATCCATACACACTTTGCTTTTAAGTTCAAAATATCTTGTTTTTGTATTTTGTGAAGTTATGGAAAAACAAGTTTTAGAAAAAAATTTTTTTAAAAAACAGTTTTTATTTTGATTGAAACTATTTTTCTGGATTTACTGTGAATTTCTGGGATTTTATTAAGCCAAAAGACCAATCCTTAATCCTATTTTCTGGTTCTGCCAGTTCTGATTTTTCAGAACTGACAGAGGCCGGTCGACCGGGTCGGTCGACCGGACGTGCACGACGTGCACGCCAGTGTGCACTGGAGATCGGTCGACCGGGCCGGTCGACGCTTCAGAGAGCTTTGCTCTCGGGAATTATCGGTCGACCGGGCCGGTCGACCGACAGAGAGATTACTCTCTCTCCAGGTGCGCGGTCGACCGGGCCGGTCGACCGGAGGCTGCAACGGTCGGATTTTGACCGTTGCCGGTCGACCGGACCGGTCGCTCTGACAGAGCCCAACGGTCAGATTTTTCTGGCCTCTATAAAAGGGGGTTTTGTCATTGTTTTAAGCCAAGATTTTTGGAGACCTTAGAGCTAGTTTTTCCCAGTCTTTCTGAAGGGTTTTTCTCCACAAAATTAGAGTCAATACTTCCAATTAAAAGGAGAGTTTTATCAAAGAGTGTAAAAGAGATTTTCTTGTGTTTTTCACCAAAGATTCTTTCCTTGCTTTCTCACACAAACACTTGAGCATCCATTGAGCTATTCATTCTATAGGAGTGTTATTGTGAGAGGATTTTAGGTGATCAAGAGTTGTGATCACCAAAGTTCATCTTTGTTCTTTGAGAAGGCGGACGGTTGTGTTCGCGGTTTGTTTCGGGTCCTAGTGAGGACTTGGCGTTGTTGGGTCCTAGTGAGGACTTGTAGCTTGAGGTGCGGCCTCGACGAGCCGGTGGGCTTGTGGTGTGTAAGGGACTTGGGAGTCCGAGGGCTTGTAGGTGTTGCGGCACCAAGGAGAGATCCGGTTGGATCGTGCATAGTGGAAATCCTTCGTGTGTCGAAGGCGGGGATGTAGAGCAAGTGTGCTCGAACCTCGAAACAAACCCTTTGTGTTGCGATTGCTTACTCTTGCTCTCTTTCTCTTTTGTCTCTATTTTACATCTTGCATTCAATTATTGTGTTCATCTTATATATGCATGATATATTCCCTTGTGCTCATAATTGATATACATACTTGCTTGGGATTGTTGTTAACACTAGTATTCAACCAAGAGAGCCAACGCGGCACCTCAACCCATTCAAGGGGAATCTAGAGGAGCTTGTCCAGAGCCTCGCAAGGGGAATTCGGCAACACTCTTGTGTTATACATAAGTGTTCAATTAAAAGAAGTTTAATTTGGTCAACTTAGTTTTAATTCCGCATTATTTGTTCATAATTGACCATTAGATTAGCCATCACCTATTCACCCCCCCTCTAGGTGATCTTACAATTGGTATCAGAGCCAAGTGCTCTTAATATTAGGTCTAACAACCTAGAGTTAAAGATCCTCATTTTTAGGCTAATCACAATATTTTGTACACACACCATGGACTTCATGTCACCACCCACCTTTGACATCCTTAACATTCAAATTTGGAAGGTTAAGATGTCTTTGTTCCTCAAAGGACTTGGCCTTAGTGTATATCTTGCCACAACTAATAAAGAATATTGCTTAAATGGTAAGAACATTGAGGCTAATACAAAAGCCCTATATGCTTTAAGATCTACCCTAAATGATGTTTATTTATCTAGGGTTGCTAATCTTGATATGACTTTTGTAGTTTGGAATACCTTGATCTCCCTTGGCGAAAATGAACAATACTATGTGGGGAGCGATTCGGATGTTGGAAGCGACACCTCCAACAAGTGCTACATGGTCCAATGGGATAACCCCCTTGAGGTAACTTCCGAATCCGAGGATGAGGATACTACTATGTCATATGATGAGCTAAATTCTTTATGCCAATTATTGCTTGAAAGATATGACATAATTAAGAAAGAAAATAAAAATTTGAAAAAGGACATTGCTTGCATGCATATAGAACAAGACTCATTTAGAGATAACATTGCATGCTTAGAAAAAGATAACAATAGTCTGAAAAAGAAATTTGATTACATGCATGTAGAAAATGATTCTTTTAGAAATAAACTTGCATGTTTAGAAAAAGAAAAGGATGTTTTGAAAAATGAAAATGTTTCCCTTATGTCTAAATTAAATGATTTGTGTGAAGGGAACACTATTTTGAAGGATAAGATCACTTTGGTGGAAAAACAAAAAGAAGTTGTCTTACAAGAAAATATTACTTTGAAAAGAAAATTTGTTGAAAAGGAAAAAGACTTTGTTTCTCATAAGAAAAAGAAAAATGATTCTTTATCTCATCATGCTTTACATACCACCACTAATGAGATTAAAGACATGAAAAATAAAATGAATAATTTGAGTTCAACTTTGAACTCTTGTGCATTCAATCATACTAGGATGGAATCTTTGTTTCAAAAGAAACAAGTTCCACATACTCATGCACATCATCATGCTCATGCTTATGTTGCACACAATGATCACACTTCTACACATAAGCATACTAAGGTGTACACATGTACACATTGTGGCCGCAAAGGTCATTTAGCAAAATACTGTTTTGATAAGAAACCTCATTTATATTTTGCTAAGTATAAAAGATTTTGGGATCCTTATAATAAAGCTAACCCAAAGGACCCAAGAAAGTATGGGTACCAAAAACCCCACCCTTTGATTTTGATGTAGGTGAGGGCTCTCACAAAACGTGAGAGGATTGGTGCCTTGATAGCGGATGCAATGGACATGATGGACAAACTTTTGGATGCATTGCTATCAAGGAGATTTTGGTGGGAAAGACCACCATATTTGGAGCTTTGGAGTTGGTAACAATTTCTAAACTCCTATTTTTTTTTTTTTTTTGTTCATGCTTGTTCATCCATAATATTCATAGCATGTTCATGTTTTAAGATTTTATGTGCTTCATGTGGTAATTACATGCTTAGATGTAGAATGTATCAAACTTACATTTATACATATACAAATAGTGAACTACAATTGACTCATATATATAGTTGAACTTCATGCTCACTTGTATCCACTATAAGCATATGTATAGACTAGTTTTGATGATTCTCATTTATACATGCTTGGCCAATTTTTAATGCTTTACTTCATGCATATACATGTTCAATTCAAATCTAATAAATATACATGTATACCTGTGAGTCTCTTGCCTTCATGCAAACATCATTCATAGACTCTTTTAGATTTGGGATATGTATGTGTATTGTTAGGATTGGATTAATCATACATATACCATGAAGATTAGTGTTTTGATGAAAAATGATTTTTCGTGCTTTTGTAAAAATGTGTCTTATGATCTTTTTGAGCTTAAATGTCTATTTTCATAAAAATGCTATTTACATGATTGTTTAACACTCACATTTCTTGTTAAAATCATTTATGAGCCTAATAGACCATGAGTGCTTAAATTTTTTATGTATTTAGTTATGTTTATGAAAAACATATGATTTGATGTATTTGAAGGATCTTTAACTAGTTTGTCAAAAATCTATTTATACTAGTTATCTATTCTTCAAATAGTTTTGAGATTTACACATGATCCTACTTTACAATAATTTGGATAAATTATTTTGTATTCTCAAGATTTGATGATTCATGATTTGAATATTAGTTTAAGTGTTAGCTTTTGTCAACACTAGGATTTATACTTGTACATATCATGGGCCACAAATAAATCTATTTATATTTGTGCTTGAATGCTTATTTGAACCCATGAAATGTGCTTGTATTGCTTAGTTTTGATGATTCATACATCTTTAAACTTATATTCTCTCTTTGGATTTGATTTATGATCATGTGCTTTTCATTTCATGTATATGTGCATTTTGGCCAAACTTTAAGATATACATGTATACCTCTTGAGTCATTTGCCTTTCATGCAAATCTACATATATGGACTCAATTGCATTAGGGATATGTATGTATGCTTCTTGTGTTGACAAAATATACATATACCTTGAAATATAATTATTTTAAAATAAAGAAATTTTTGTGATGATTTTCATGCTTTCAAAAATTTATGTTTTAAAGGAATATTGAACTTTATTGCTATTTTTCATGATGCCATGTTCCACATAACACTAGTACACTCACTTCTTTTCAATATGGACTTTATGGATACTAGAGTGTTTTTAGTGCCTTGTGTTTCATTGATATTTCATGAAAAACCTTTGATTTATTCCTTGATTGAAGGATTCCGTACTAGTTGTTAAACACCTTCATTTAACTAGTTCGAATTCTTCATGTGGTAGATTATATGATATATACACTTAAGCTTAATTTTCAATTGGTATCATTGGATATTTTCAATTGGTATCAATTTGACCTCTTATGTATATACTCATATTTTTGCTTTCCCATATATGTATGTATCACCTTCAATTGATATTAGTTCTTCATACATATATATGATTTGTTGTGTGCTTGTATCTAAATGGACTTATATTTTTAAAGCACAAAGTTGTTAATGCTAAGCTTACTTCAAATCTTATTTATCTTCAAGCTTATGCATTGTATTTCATAATTGGTATCAAAATTCAAAATTTGGTTGTTCTACATTTGGTACCTTAAAGAAAAAATTGTATTTTAAGATATTTCAAAATTTTGTTTTCATAAGAAAATTTCAAAATTTTTAATTTGTATTGCCTATATGCAAGGAGAGCTTAACATCTCTTCTACATATAGATCTTCTTGATTGATTTAGATTACCCCTCCTTGATTTCTTTATTTTTGACAAAAAGGGGGAGAAAATTTGTTTGATGTATTTTACTTTGAAACCTTTGTTGATGATTGACAAAAAGGGGGAGAAGAATTTGAGATTTTATATGCATGTCTTCCTTGTGTAAGGGGGAGAAGATTTTATGTTCATATATATATGTTGTGGTTTGCAAATAATAGGAGAAAAAGATTTGATTTATGCTTGTTGCATCTCCATATTTGCATCTATATTCATGTGCTTCATGATCATATTTATTATTTATTTTGTATGCATGAGTTAAGGGGGAGCTTCTTTGAAGCTTTACTTTAATCCATGCATATATAACGTCATGAGTTTTGTCATCATCAAAAGGGGGAGATTGTTGGCCCAAAGGCCTATCACCCTAGTTTTGAAGATGATCAACTCATGTAGTTATATTTGCTAATGATCTTGTTTAATTAGTGACAGATTCCTTATCAAGATCTTAGTAGGTGTGGAGCTTCAACAAAGGATAAAATGTCAAGTTGGAAGCTAGCACCGGTCGATTCACGAGCCTATGCATCAAGACCACATCTAGAGATGAGCTCGGTGGATTGCATGTGGACCAAGTCAAGAAGATGAGAAGACTTCAAGGGAAGACTTCAAGAAGATGAAGACTTGTGTCTAGGTATAAGATTTTGTTTTTGTTTTAGAAAAAATGTAAAGGATAGATAGTTGGTGGATTGCTCAAGTCTATATCACACACACTCTTGATAGAATGATTTTCATAAAAGATTTTCCTAGTTAAGAAAAGATTTTTTTTGTGATAAAATACAATTTGGTTTTTGGTATTCATGTATACATATCTTATATCCAAAACCATGTTTAGAGCCTTATGTCAAAAACTAGATATTCATCTTATTTGTGTAGTGGATCATATCCATACACACTATGCTTTAAAAGTATATCTTGTTTTTGTATTTGATGAGATTTTCCTTATGACAAAATATCTACTTTGGGTTTTGGTAATTTCTTATATACATATCCTTTAACCAAAACAAGTTTAGTGCTTTATGTCAAAAACTAGATATTTCATCTTGATTGTGTGGTGGATCATATCCATACACACTTTGCTTATAAGTTCAAAATATCTTGTTTTTGTATTTTGTGAAGTTATGGAAAAACAAGTTTTAGAAAAACATTTTTTTTAAAAAAACAGTTTTTATTTTGATTGAAACTATTTTTCTGGATTTACTGTGAATTTCTGGGATTTTATTAAGCCAAAAGACCAATCCTTAATCCCTATTTTCTGGTTCTGCCAGTTCTGATTTTTCAGAACTGACAGAGGCCGGTCGACCGGGTCGGTCGACCGGACGTGCACGACGTGCACGCCAGTGTGCACTGGAGATCGGTCGACCGGGCCGGTCGACCGCTTCAGAGAGCTTTGCTCTCGGGAATTATCGGTCGACCGGGCCGGTCGACCGACAGAGAGATTACTCTCTTCTCCAGGTGCGCGGTCGACCGGGCCGGTCGACCGGAGGCTGCAACGGTCGGATTTTTGACCGTTGCCGGTCGACCGGACCGGTCGCTCTGACAGAGCCCAACGGTCAGATTTTTCTGGCCTCTATAAAAGGGGGTTTTGTCATTGTTTTAAGCCAAGATTTTTGGAGACCTTAGAGCTAGTTTTTCCCAGTCTTTCTGAAGGGTTTTTCTCCACAAAATTAGAGTCAATACTTCCAATTAAAAGGAGAGTTTTATCAAAGAGTGTAAAAGAGATTTTCTTGTGTTTTTCACCAAAGATTCTTTCCTTGCTTTCTCACACAAACACTTGAGCATCCATTGAGCTATTCATTCTATAGGAGTGTTATTGTGAGAGGATTTTAGGTGATCAAGAGTTGTGATCACCAAAGTTCATCTTTGTTCTTTGAGAAGGCGGACGGTTGTGTTCGCGGTTTGTTTCGGGTCCTAGTGAGGACTTGGCGTTGTTGGGTCCTAGTGAGGACTTGTAGCTTGAGGTGCGGCCTCGACGAGCCGGTGGGCTTGTGGTGTGTAAGGGACTTGGGAGTCCGAGGGCTTGTAGGTGTTGCGGCACCAAGGAGAGATCCGGTTGGATCGTGCATAGTGGAAATCCTTCGTGTGTCGAAGGCGGGGATGTAGAGCAAGTGTGCTCGAACCTCGAAACAAACCCTTTGTGTTTGCGATTGCTTACTCTTGCTCTCTTTCTCTTTTTGTCTCTATTTTACATCTTGCATTCAATTATTGGTTCATCTTATATATGCATGATATATTCCCTTGTGCTCATAAATTGATATACATACTTGCTTGGGATTGTTGTTAACACTAGTATTCAACCAAGAGAGCCAACGCGGCACCTCAACCCATTCAAGGGGAATCTAGAGGAGCTTGTCCAGAGCCTCGCAAGGGGAATTCGGCAACACTCTTGTGTTATACATAAGTGTTCAATTAAAAGAAGTTTAATTTGGTCAACTTAGTTTTAATTCCGCATTATTTGTTCATAATTGACCATTAGATTAGCCATCACCTATTCACCCCCCCTCTAGGTGATCTTACAATTGGTATCAGAGCCAAGTGCTCTTAATATTAGGTCTAACAACCTAGAGTTAAAGATCCTCATTTTTAGGCTAATCACAATATTTTGTACACACACCATGGACTTCATGTCACCACCCACCTTTGACATCCTTAACATTCAAATTTGGAAGGTTAAGATGTCTTTGTTCCTCAAAGGACTTGGCCTTAGTGTATATCTTGCCACAACTAATAAAGAATATTGCTTAAATGGTAAGAACATTGAGGCTAATACAAAAGCCCTATATGCTTTAAGATCTACCCTAAATGATGTTTATTTATCTAGGGTTGCTAATCTTGATATGACTTTTGTAGTTTGGAATACCTTGATCTCCCTTGGCGAAAATGAACAATACTATGTGGGGAGCGATTCGGATGTTGGAAGCGACACTCCAACAAGTGCTACATGGTCCAATGGGATAACCCCTTGAGGTAACTTCCGAATCCGAGGATGAGGATACTACTATGTCATATGATGAGCTAAATTCTTTATGCCAATTATTGCTTGAAAGATATGACATAATTAAGAAAGAAAATAAAATTTGAAAAAGGACATTGCTTGCATGCATATAGAACAAGACTCATTTAGAGATAACATTGCATGCTTAGAAAAAGATAACAATAGTCTGAAAAAGAAATTTGATTACATGCATGTAGAAAATGATTCTTTTAGAAATAAACTTGCATGTTTAGAAAAAGAAAAGGATGTTTTGAAAAATGAAAATGTTTCCCTTATGTCTAAATTAAATGATTTGTGTGAAGGGAACACTATTTTGAAGGATAAGATCACTTTGGTGGAAAAAAAAAAGAAGTTGTCTTACAAGAAAATATACTTTGAAAAGAAAATTTGTTGAAAAGGAAAAAGACTTTGTTTCTCATAAGAAAAAGAAAAATGATTCTTTATCTCATCATGCTTTACATACCACCACTAATGAGATTAAAGACATGAAAAATAAAATGAATAATTTGAGTTCAACTTTGAACTCTTGTGCATTCAATCATACTAGGATGGAATCTTTGTTTCAAAAGAAACAAGTTCCACATACTCATGCACATCATCATGCTCATGCTTATGTTGCACACAATGATCACACTTCTACACATAAGCATACTAAGGTGTACACATGTACACATTGTGGCCGCAAAGGTCATTTAGCAAAATACTGTTTTGATAAGAAACCTCATTTATATTTTGCTAAGTATAAAAGATTTTGGGATCCTTATAATAAAGCTAACCCCAAAGGACCCAAGAAAGTATGGGTACCAAAACCCCCACCCTTTGATTTTGATGTAGGTGAGGGCTCTCACAAAACGTGAGAGGATTGGTGCCTTGATAGCGGATGCAATGGACATGATGGACAAACTTTTGGATGCATTGCTATCAAGGAGATTTTGGTGGGAAAGACCACCATATTTGGAGCTTTGGAGTTGGTAACAATTTCTAAACTCCTATTTTTTTTTTTTTTTTGTTCATGCTTGTTCATCCATAATATTCATAGCATGTTCATGTTTTAAGATTTTATGTGCTTCATGTGGTAATTACATGCTTAGATGTAGAATGTATCAAACTTACATTTATACATATACAAATAGTGAACTACAATTGACTCATATATATAGTTGAACTTCATGCTCACTTATCCACTATAAGCATATGTATAGACTAGTTTTGATGATTCTCATTTATACATGCTTGGCCAATTTTTAATGCTTTACTTCATGCATATACATGTTCAATTCAAATCTAATAAATATACATGTATACCTGTGAGTCTCTTGCCTTCATGCAAACATCATTCATAGACTCTTTTAGATTTGGGATATGTATGTGTATTGTTAGGATTGGATTAATCATACATATACCATGAAGATTAGTGTTTTGATGAAAAATGATTTTTCGTGCTTTTGTTAAAAATGTGTCTTATGATCTTTTTGAGCTTAAATGTCTATTTTCATAAAAATGCTATTTACATGATTGTTTAACACTCACATTTCTTGTTAAAATCATTTATGAGCCTAATAGACCATGAGTGCTTAAATTTTTTATGTATTTAGTTATGTTTATGAAAAACATATGATTTGATGTATTTGAAGGATCTTTAACTAGTTTGTCAAAAATCTATTTATACTAGTTATCTATTCTTCAAATAGTTTTTGAGATTTACACATGATCCTACTTTACAATAATTTGGATAAATTATTTTGTATTCTCAAGATTTGATGATTCATGATTTGAATATTAGTTTAAGTGTTAGCTTTTGTCAACACTAGGATTTTATACTTGTACATATCATGGGCCACAAATAAATCTATTTATATTTGTGCTTGAATGCTTATTTGAAACCATGAAATGTGCTTGTATTGCTTAGTTTGATGATTCATACATCTTTAAACTTATATTCTCTCTTGGATTTGATTTATGATCATGTGCTTTTCATTTCATGTATATGTGCATTTTGGCCAAACTTTAAGATATACATGTATACCTCTTGAGTCATTTGCCTTTCATGCAAATCTACATATATGGACTCAATTGCATTAGGGATATGTATGTATGCTTCTTGTGTTGACAAAATATACATATACCTTGAAATATAATTATTTTAAAATAAAGAAATTTTTGTGATGATTTTCATGCTTTCAAAAATTTATGTTTTAAAGGAATATTGAACTTTATTGCTATTTTTCATGATGCCATGTTCCACATAACACTAGTACACTCACTTCTTTTCAATATGGACTTTAGGATACTAGAGTGTTTTTAGTGCCTTGTGTTTCATTGATATTTCATGAAAAACCTTTGATTTATTCCTTGATTGAAGGATTCCGTACTAGTTGTTAAACACCTTCATTTAACTAGTTCGAATTCTTCATGTGGTAGATTATATGATATATACACTTAAGCTTAATTTTCAATTGGTATCATTGGATATTTTCAATTGGTATCAATTTGACCTCTTATGTATATACTCATATTTTTGCTTTCCCATATATGTATGTATCACCTTCAATTGATATTAGTTCTTCATACATATATATGATTTGTTGTGTGCTTGTATCTAAATGGACTTATATTTTTAAAGCACAAAGTTGTTAATGCTAAGCTTACTTCAAATCTTATTTATCTTCAAGCTTATGCATTGTATTTCATAATTGGTATCAAAATTCAAATTTGGTTGTTCTACATTTGGTACCTTAAAAGAAAAAATTGTATTTTAAGATATTTCAAAATTTTGTTTTCATAAGAAAATTTCAAAATTTTTAATTTGTATTGCCTATATGCAAGGAGAGCTTAACATCTCTTCTACATATAGATCTCTTGATTGATTTAGATTACCCCTCCTTGATTTCTTTATTTTTGACAAAAAGGGGGAGAAAATTTGTTTGATGTATTTTACTTTGAACCCTTTGTTGATGATTGACAAAAAGGGGAGAAGAATTTGAGATTTTATATGCATGTCTTCTTGTGTAAGGGGGAGAAGATTTTATGTTCATATATATATGTTGTGGTTTGCAAATAATAGGAGAAAAAGATTTGATTTATGCTTGTTGCATCTCCATATTTGCATCTATATTCATGTGCTTCATGATCATATTTATTATTTATTTGTATGCATGAGTTAAGGGGGAGCTTCTTTGAAGCTTTACTTTAATCCATGCATATATAACGTCATGAGTTTTGTCATCATCAAAAAGGGGGAGATTGTTGGCCCAAAGGCCTATCACCCTAGTTTTGATGATGATCAACTCATGTAGTTATATTTGCTAATGATCTTGTTTAATTAGTGACAGATTCCTTATCAAGATCTTAGTAGGTGTGGAGCTTCAACAAAGGATAAAATGTCAAGTTGGAAGCTAGCACCGGTCGATTCACGAGCCTATGCATCAAGACCACATCTAGAGATGAGCTCGGTGGATTGCATGTGGACCAAGTCAAGAAGATGAGAAGACTTCAAGGGAAGACTTCAAGAAGATGAAGACTTGTGTCTAGGTATAAGATTTTGTTTTTGTTTTAGAAAAAATGTAAAGGATAGATAGTTGGTGGATTGCTCAAGTCTATATCACACACACTCTTGATAGAATGATTTTCATAAAAGATTTTCCTAGTTAAGAAAAGATTTTTATTTGTGATAAATACAATTTGGTTTTTGGTATTCATGTATACATATCTTATATCCAAAACCATGTTTAGAGCCTTATGTCAAAAACTAGATATTCATCTTATTTGTGTAGTGGATCATATCCATACACACTATGCTTTAAAAGTATATCTTGTTTTTGTATTTGATGAGATTTTCCTTATGACAAAATATCTACTTTGGGTTTTGGTAATTTCTTATATACATATCCTTTAACCAAAACAAGTTTAGTGCTTTATGTCAAAAACTAGATATTTCATCTTGATTGTGTGGTGGATCATATCCATACACACTTTGCTTTATAAGTTCAAAATATCTTGTTTTTGTATTTTGTGAAGTTATGGAAAAACAAGTTTTAGAAAAACATTTTTTTTTAAAAACAGTTTTTATTTTGATTGAAACTATTTTTCTGGATTTACTGTGAATTTCTGGGATTTTTATTAAGCCAAAAGACCAATCCTTAATCCCTATTTTCTGGTTCTGCCAGTTCTGATTTTTCAGAACTGACAGAGGCCGGTCGACCGGGTCGGTCGACCGGACGTGCACGACGTGCACGCCAGTGTGCACTGGAGATCGGTCGACCGGGCCGGTCGACCGCTTCAGAGAGCTTTGCTCTCGGGAATTATCGGTCGACCGGGCCGGTCGACCGACAGAGAGATTACTCTCTTCTCCAGGTGCGCGGTCGACCGGGCCGGTCGACCGGAGGCTGCAACGGTCGGATTTTTGACCGTTGCCGGTCGACCGGACCGGTCGCTCTGACAGAGCCCAACGGTCAGATTTTTCTGGCCTCTATAAAAGGGGGTTTTGTCATTGTTTTAAGCCAAGATTTTTGGAGACCTTAGAGCTAGTTTTTCCCAGTCTTTCTGAAGGGTTTTTCTCCACAAAATTAGAGTCAATACTTCCAATTAAAAGGAGAGTTTTATCAAAGAGTGTAAAAGAGATTTTCTTGTGTTTTTCACCAAAGATTCTTTCCTTGCTTTCTCACACAAACACTTGAGCATCCATTGAGCTATTCATTCTATAGGAGTGTTATTGTGAGAGGATTTTAGGTGATCAAGAGTTGTGATCACCAAAGTTCATCTTTGTTCTTTGAGAAGGCGGACGGTTGTGTTCGCGGTTTGTTTCGGGTCCTAGTGAGGACTTGGTGTTGTTGGGTCCTAGTGAGGACTTGTAGCTTGAGGTGCGGCCTCGACGAGCCGGTGGGCTTGTGGTGTGTAAGGGACTTGGGAGTCCGAGGGCTTGTAGGTGTTGCGGCACCAAGGAGAGATCCGGTTGGATCGTGCATAGTGGAAATCCTTCGTGTGTCGAAGGCGGGGATGTAGAGCAAGTGTGCTCGAACCTCGAAACAAACCCTTTGTGTTTGCGATTGCTTACTCTTGCTCTCTTTCTCTTTTTGTCTCTATTTTACATCTTGCATTCAATTATTGTGTTCATCTTATATATGCATGATATATTCCCTTGTGCTCATAATTGATATACATACTTGCTTGGGATTGTTGTTAACACTAGTATTCAACCAAGAGAGCCAACGCGGCACCTCAACCCATTCAAGGGGAATCTAGAGGAGCTTGTCCAGAGCCTCGCAAGGGGAATTCGGCAACACTCTTGTGTTATACATAAGTGTTCAATTAAAAGAAGTTTAATTTGGTCAACTTAGTTTTAATTCCGCATTATTTGTTCATAATTGACCATTAGATTAGCCATCACCTATTCACCCCCCCTCTAGGTGATCTTACAATTGGTATCAGAGCCAAGTGCTCTTAATATTAGGTCTAACAACCTAGAGTTAAAGATCCTCATTTTTAGGCTAATCACAATATTTTGTACACACACCATGGACTTCATGTCACCACCCACCTTTGACATCCTTAACATTCAAATTTGGAAGGTTAAGATGTCTTTGTTCCTCAAAGGACTTGGCCTTAGTGTATATCTTGCCACAACTAATAAAGAATATTGCTTAAATGGTAAGAACATTGAGGCTAATACAAAAGCCCTATATGCTTTAAGATCTACCCTAAATGATGTTTATTTATCTAGGGTTGCTAATCTTGATATGACTTTTGTAGTTTGGAATACCTTGATCTCCCTTGGCGAAAATGAACAATACTATGTGGGGAGCGATTCGGATGTTGGAAGCGACACCTCCAACAAGTGCTACATGGTCCAATGGGATAACCCCCTTGAGGTAACTTCCGAATCCGAGGATGAGGATACTACTATGTCATATGATGAGCTAAATTCTTTATGCCAATTATTGCTTGAAAGATATGACATAATTAAGAAAGAAAATAAAAATTTGAAAAAGGACATTGCTTGCATGCATATAGAACAAGACTCATTTAGAGATAACATTGCATGCTTAGAAAAAGATAACAATAGTCTGAAAAAGAAATTTGATTACATGCATGTAGAAAATGATTCTTTTAGAAATAAACTTGCATGTTTAGAAAAAGAAAAGGATGTTTTGAAAAATGAAAATGTTTCCCTTATGTCTAAATTAAATGATTTGTGTGAAGGGAACACTATTTTGAAGGATAAGATCACTTTGGTGGAAAAACAAAAAGAAGTTGTCTTACAAGAAAATATTACTTTGAAAAGAAAATTTGTTGAAAAGGAAAAAGACTTTGTTTCTCATAAGAAAAAGAAAAATGATTCTTTATCTCATCATGCTTTACATACCACCACTAATGAGATTAAAGACATGAAAAATAAAATGAATAATTTGAGTTCAACTTTGAACTCTTGTGCATTCAATCATACTAGGATGGAATCTTTGTTTCAAAAGAAACAAGTTCCACATACTCATGCACATCATCATGCTCATGCTTATGTTGCACACAATGATCACACTTCTACACATAAGCATACTAAGGTGTACACATGTACACATTGTGGCCGCAAAGGTCATTTAGCAAAATACTGTTTTGATAAGAAACCTCATTTATATTTTGCTAAGTATAAAAGATTTTGGGATCCTTATAATAAAGCTAACCCCAAAGGACCCAAGAAAGTATGGGTACCAAAACCTCCACCCTTTGATTTTGATGTAGGTGAGGGCTCTCACAAAACGTGAGAGGATTGGTGCCTTGATAGCGGATGCAATGGACATGATGGACAAACTTTTGGATGCATTGCTATCAAGGAGATTTTGGTGGGAAAGACCACCATATTTGGAGCTTTGGAGTTGGTAACAATTTCTAAACTCCTATTTTTTTTTTTTTTTGTTCATGCTTGTTCATCCATAATATTCATAGCATGTTCATGTTTTAAGATTTTATGTGCTTCATGTGGTAATTACATGCTTAGATGTAGAATGTATCAAACTTACATTTATACATATACAAATAGTGAACTACAATTGACTCATATATATAGTTGAACTTCATGCTCACTTGTATCCACTATAAGCATATGTATAGACTAGTTTTGATGATTCTCATTTATACATGCTTGGCCAATTTTTAATGCTTTACTTCATGCATATACATGTTCAATTCAAATCTAATAAATATACATGTATACCTGTGAGTCTCTTGCCTTCATGCAAACATCATTCATAGACTCTTTTAGATTTGGGATATGTATGTGTATTGTTAGGATTGGATTAATCATACATATACCATGAAGATTAGTGTTTTGATGAAAAATGATTTTTCGTGCTTTAGTTAAAAATGTGTCTTATGATCTTTTTGAGCTTAAATGTCTATTTTCATAAAAATGCTATTTACATGATTGTTTAACACTCACATTTCTTGTTAAAATCATTTATGAGCCTAATAGACCATGAGTGCTTAAATTTTTTATGTATTTAGTTATGTTTATGAAAAACATATGATTTGATGTATTTGAAGGATCTTTAACTAGTTTGTCAAAAATCTATTTATACTAGTTATCTATTCTTCAAATAGTTTTTGAGATTTACACATGATCCTACTTTACAATAATTTGGATAAATTATTTTGTATTCTCAAGATTTGATGATTCATGATTTGAATATTAGTTTAAGTGTTAGCTTTTGTCAACACTAGGATTTATACTTGTACATATCATGGGCCACAAATAAATCTATTTATATTTGTGCTTGAATGCTTATTTGAACCCATGAAATGTGCTTGTATTGCTTAGTTTTGATGATTCATACATCTTTAAACTTATATTCTCTCTTTGGATTTGATTTATGATCATGTGCTTTTCATTTCATGTATATGTGCATTTTGGCCAAACTTTAAGATATACATGTATACCTCTTGAGTCATTTGCCTTTCATGCAAATCTACATATATGGACTCAATTGCATTAGGGATATGTATGTATGCTTCTTGTGTTGACAAAATATACATATACCTTGAAATATAATTATTTTAAAATAAAGAAATTTTTGTGATGATTTTCATGCTTTCAAAAATTTATGTTTTAAAGGAATATTGAACTTTATTGCTATTTTTCATGATGCCATGTTCCACATAACACTAGTACACTCACTTCTTTTCAATATGGACTTTATGGATACTAGAGTGTTTTTAGTGCCTTGTGTTTCATTGATATTTCATGAAAAACCTTTGATTTATTCCTTGATTGAAGGATTCCGTACTAGTTGTTAAACACCTTCATTTAACTAGTTCGAATTCTTCATGTGGTAGATTATATGATATATACACTTAAGCTTAATTTTCAATTGGTATCATTGGATATTTTCAATTGGTATCAATTTGACCTCTTATGTATATACTCATATTTTTGCTTTCCCATATATGTATGTATCACCTTCAATTGATATTAGTTCTTCATACATATATATGATTTGTTGTGTGCTTGTATCTAAATGGACTTATATTTTTAAAGCACAAAGTTGTTAATGCTAAGCTTACTTCAAATCTTATTTATCTTCAAGCTTATGCATTGTATTTCATAATTGGTATCAAAATTCAAAATTTGGTTGTTCTACATTTGGTACCTTAAAAGAAAAAATTGTATTTTAAGATATTTCAAAATTTTGTTTTCATAAGAAAATTTCAAAATTTTTAATTTGTATTGCCTATATGCAAGGAGAGCTTAACATCTCTTCTACATATAGATCTTCTTGATTGATTTAGATTACCCCTCCTTGATTTCTTTATTTTTGACAAAAAGGGGAGAAAATTTGTTTGATGTATTTTACTTTGAACCCTTTGTTGATGATTGACAAAAAGGGGGAGAAGAATTTGAGATTTTATATGCATGTCTTCCTTGTGTAAGGGGGAGAAGATTTTATGTTCATATATATATGTTGTGGTTTGCAAATAATAGGAGAAAAAGATTTGATTTATGCTTGTTGCATCTCCATATTTGCATCTATATTCATGTGCTTCATGATCATATTTATTATTTATTTTGTATGCATGAGTTAAGGGGAGCTTCTTTGAAGCTTTACTTTAATCCATGCATATATAACGTCATGAGTTTTGTCATCATCAAAAAGGGGGAGATTGTTGGCCCAAAGGCCTATCACCCTAGTTTTGAAGATGATCAACTCATGTAGTTATATTTGCTAATGATCTTGTTTAATTAGTGACAGATTCCTTATCAAGATCTTAGTAGGTGTGGAGCTTCAACAAAGGATAAAATGTCAAGTTGGAAGCTAGCACCGGTCGATTCACGAGCCTATGCATCAAGACCACATCTAGAGATGAGCTCGGTGGATTGCATGTGGACCAAGTCAAGAAGATGAGAAGACTTCAAGGGAAGACTTCAAGAAGATGAAGACTTGTGTCTAGGTATAAGATTTTGTTTTTGTTTTAGAAAAAATGTAAAGGATAGATAGTTGGTGGATTGCTCAAGTCTATATCACACACACTCTTGATAGAATGATTTTCATAAAAGATTTTCCTAGTTAAGAAAAGATTTTTATTTGTGATAAAATACAATTTGGTTTTTGGTATTCATGTATACATATCTTATATCCAAAACCATGTTTAGAGCCTTATGTCAAAAACTAGATATTCATCTTATTTGTGTAGTGGATCATATCCATACACACTATGCTTTAAAAGTATATCTTGTTTTGTATTTGATGAGATTTTCCTTATGACAAAATATCTACTTTGGGTTTTGGTAATTTCTTATATACATATCCTTTAACCAAAACAAGTTTAGTGCTTTATGTCAAAAACTAGATATTTCATCTTGATTGTGTGGTGGATCATATCCATACACACTTTGCTTTATAAGTTCAAAATATCTTGTTTTTGTATTTTGTGAAGTTATGGAAAAACAAGTTTTAGAAAAACATTTTTTTTAAAAAACAGTTTTTATTTTGATTGAAACTATTTTTCTGGATTTACTGTGAATTTCTGGGATTTTATTAAGCCAAAAGACCAATCCTTAATCCCTATTTTCTGGTTCTCTGCCAGTTCTGATTTTTCAGAACTGACAGAGGCCGGTCGACCGGGTCGGTCGACCGGACGTGCACGACGTGCACGCCAGTGTGCACTGGAGATCGGTCGACCGGGCCGGTCGACCGCTTCAGAGAGCTTTGCTCTCGGGAATTATCGGTCGACCGGGCCGGTCGACCGACAGAGAGATTACTCTCTTCTCCAGGTGCGCGGTCGACCGGGCCGGTCGACCGGAGGCTGCAACGGTCGGATTTTTGACCGTTGCCGGTCGACGGACCGGTCGCTCTGACAGAGCCAACGGTCAGATTTTTCTGGCCTCTATAAAAGGGGGTTTTGTCATTGTTTTAAGCCAAGATTTTTGGAGACCTTAGAGCTAGTTTTTCCCAGTCTTTCTGAAGGGTTTTTCTCCACAAAATTAGAGTCAATACTTCCAATTAAAAGGAGAGTTTTATCAAAGAGTGTAAAAGAGATTTTCTTGTGTTTTTCACCAAAGATTCTTTCCTTGCTTTCTCACACAAACACTTGAGCATCCATTGAGCTATTCATTCTATAGGAGTGTTATTGTGAGAGGATTTTAGGTGATCAAGAGTTGTGATCACCAAAGTTCATCTTTGTTCTTTGAGAAGGCGGACGGTTGTGTTCGCGGTTTGTTTCGGGTCCTAGTGAGGACTTGGTGTTGTTGGGTCCTAGTGAGGACTTGTAGCTTGAGGTGCGGCCTCGACGAGCCGGTGGGCTTGTGGTGTGTAAGGGACTTGGGAGTCCGAGGGCTTGTAGGTGTTGCGGCACCAAGGAGAGATCCGGTTGGATCGTGCATAGTGGAAATCCTTCGTGTGTCGAAGGCGGGGATGTAGAGCAAGTGTGCTCGAACCTCGAAACAAACCCTTTGTGTTTGCGATTGCTTACTCTTGCTCTCTTTCTCTTTTTGTCTCTATTTTACATCTTGCATTCAATTATTGTGTTCATCTTATATATGCATGATATATTCCCTTGTGCTCATAATTGATATACATACTTGCTTGGGATTGTTGTTAACACTAGTATTCAACCAAGAGAGCCAACGCGGCACCTCAACCCATTCAAGGGGAATCTAGAGGAGCTTGTCCAGAGCCTCGCAAGGGGAATTCGGCAACACTCTTGTGTTATACATAAGTGTTCAATTAAAAGAAGTTTAATTTGGTCAACTTAGTTTTAATTCCGCATTATTTGTTCATAATTGACCATTAGATTAGCCATCACCTATTCACCCCCCCTCTAGGTGATCTTTATACCACCTTTATACCTTGCATATTGCATATTAAATATGATTTTTAACCCATGTTTTCTCTAATTTTGCAGGTCTACACTTTAAAGAGGAAAAATAATTAACCACCTTAATTAGAGATAATTAAGGGGGTTAATTAAAAATTAGCCAAAGATCAAATCAGATCTCTCCAAGATCCGCGCGCCAACTGCCAGATCCAACCAGTCCACGTGGCCAACGACCTAACAACCAGATCCCACCAGAAAGATCCGATCCAACGGCCCAGATCTGGCGGCAATCTGGCCGCAATCCGCGGCAATCTGAGGGCCGTTGGGCCTCGGATTTCGTGCCAACGGTTAAGATCTGATTGGATTCTCAAATTTGCCTATAAATACCTGAGCAGAGACCTGCGCGAGCTGGAGGGAAGAGAGAGGGAAAATTTTGGATTAGTTGTAATTTTTGTTTTAGGATTCTAGTTCTTCTCTCCTTCCTCCTTGATCTCTAGCTAAATTGAGAGAGAGTTCTTCACTTGAGAGATTGTAATCAAGACTTGTGACAACCTTGAAGCAAAGATTCAATGGAGCTCTCATCTTCTTTTTACTAGAATTGAGTATGCTTTCTCTTCTTATGCTTTTAATTCTTGCATTCAATTTCTAATTCTAGTTTAATTCTAGTTGAGTTGTTTAGATCTTTGATTTCATGGAGAATTATAGCTTTCTTGTTAGTGTAATGGAGGGCTAGTTTCTTGAATGCATGGCTAGCTAATCTCACCTAGCTACTACTAGCTCTAGTTGATTGTATTCTTTAATTCTTGCATGATTTCAAGTTTCTTGTAAATTCTAATGGAGTATGTTGTATCCTTTGGTGATTGCTTGTAAGATCTCTAGATGAATTGTGTATCTCTTATAAAGAGCATTTGATTGGATCAAAAGGATGGATTACCATTGATTGTGTCATTTGAGTAGCAAGAACAACTCAAGCACTTCAAGCTAACTTTGTAGTTAAGCTTTGAAGTCCTAAAGAGTTTGATTCTTCTAACCTTTGCATTAAATGAGTACCAAGCCTATATTTCCTCATTGCACACCTAGTAAGAGAACCTAGTATTCAAGAAGAGACTTCTAGCCAACTAACTAAAAGGAACACTAAGTCTTCAAAGAAAGAATACCACACTTGAAACATGCAAGTACTTTTCAATTGTCTATGATTCTTGATGAGACAATATTGCAATCAACAAAAGAGGTAGTATGTTAGCAAGGAGGTTGAGTAATGCTAGCCATGCATCTTTCTAATCAAGAGAGTTTACACATTTCATTCTAGTATTCTTTTCTTTTCTTTACTTCATCACACTTCATTCATTGCACTTCTTTTTCACAATGCACCACCACCAATCCACAACTTCTTGTATATTGTTTTCTCTTGTGTGATTAACAAAGAAGAGTATTGTTTCTTGTCTCACTAGTATCGTGAAAGCTTCTACGCTTGCTCTCCTCGTGGTACGACTCGTTTTAGCTACTTGCTATAACGAAAGATTGAAACAAGGTATAATTCTTACATATTCAAAGTAAACAAGATCAAAGGTGAATTCTAAACCCTAAACCATCTCTTAAATACCTGATTCTTGTACAAATACATCATATACCTTGTAAATTCTCAATCAATTTTTGGCGCCGTTGCCGGGGAGAGCAACGGTATTTTTACAAGTGAGAACTTAACAATATATCTTCTCTGTTGCAGGTACAGGTTGAAGATTCAGAAATATTAGCACAGCAGAATCATACAAGTGGACCTGGGCCTCTGCTCTCGAAAGCAGAGACCAGGATCCCTCCAAAGTGCCGCGGATCCACAACTTTTGCCGTGGAAACGCGGCATAGAGGAGTTCACTACTTACCAGTTTTCTGCAGGGCTTGCTGCTGTGAAAAATATTGCTGTCTATATACTTGAAATCTTGTATTCTTCACCTGATACTTGTTAATCAACAGTAAAAGATTGGTTGTTAATTGATAAAAATTGTTTAGACATCTTGCATTATAGGCACGAGTCTTTCAATTTATTTCAATTTACTGTTGAAGAGCGCGTGGGACAAGGTACGTGAAGCATAGCATATAGACTAGGACTCACTCGTTGTATGATTTAATTCTGCTTTGAGTGAATTTTGGTTGCTTATATCGTACACTTGCACGAATCTACGTTAAGGGCAAATCCCATAATACAGATAAGGTGGGGATTTTATCACCCCTTCCTTAGCCCGCAAACCATTTCCCCACGTGTTCACTATCCTAAGCTTCTAATTAAAAATTGCTAGACGTTGGCCCCTAGGGACACTCGGACTCATTTAGGAGATTTTCCTAAGGGGGAAAAGTGTTGGAAATTGACTTCTGTAAAATCGGTGTCTAGGAAAGGGGTTAAGGGCCGAAAGCCCGAAGGACGGTGGTTACTTAATTAAGGAACGTCTCCGGACGGAAAACCTCCCACCAACTTTACCCTTCCCTGGCCGATTTGCTTATAGTCAGTGTCTGCACCGAACCTCCTGTGGACGATCTACAGTTAGGAGTCGTCTAGGGCAGAAAACCTAGAAGCTAGGATTGATTGTTTTTCTTTTTCTTGATTGTTATTTTTCATTTTCCGACTGTTTGAAAGGTGCACGTTGGTTGTGTATTTGCATGCGTGAGTGGTATCGAGAACCAATTTCTTCTAGGCTTGTGAGAACTTCTACACTGCCTCACACAACACCACTCAACACAACTATGACGAATAACGTGTCGCTGCAGGACAAGTTCTATCCGATCCGCACATCCATTCCATCCTGCATTCTCCTCCCAAACACGAATGACAATAATTTTGAGTTGAAACCACAGTTTATAAACACTCTACCACGATTTCACGGATTAGAATCTGAGGATGCTTACATCTTCATACGAGAGTTTGAAGAAGTATGCCTCATGATGAGGATTTCTCAGTTAAGTGAGGATGCTGTGAGACTTAGGTTTGTCCCATTTGCACTTAAGGATATTGCGAAGAAGTGGCTGTACAGTCTTCCTGCCAGCTCAATCTCTTCGTGGGATGAGTTTGTTAAAGTCTTCCTTAAAAAATTCTATCCAATCCATAAGACAGCCCTCATGCGCAAAAACATAATGCAATTCAAACAAGAGCCCAATGAGCCATTTTGGAAGTACTTTGAGCGCTTTAAGGACTTAGTAGCCCTGTGTCCCCATCACGGTATAGAGAAGTGGCGCCAATGCCAGATTATATATGATGGGCTGGACTATCAGACTAAGACTCTCCTTGAAACCATGTGTCAAGGAGAATTTCTTAAAAAGGATGAAGACCAGGGCTGGGACCTTTTTGAGGCTTTAGCGGAGAAAACGATCCAGTGGGAATCCTGCTCTGAGAAACCCACACCAACAACTTCCAGATCTGGTTTACATTCTATAGGATCCTCAATAGCAGCTGAAGCTAAGATCACGCAGTTGATGAAGAGGATTGAATTGCTGGAATCAAGGGAAAATTCTGTCGTTAGTCAAGTCAACCCATCTTCAGTAGTTAGCCCACCACGTATGGCTAGCTCTGCACCTATAATTCACCCGGGTTGTACTTTTTGTCATGATCTGAATCATGTGTTGGAAGAGTGTCCTGTGTATTACTCTCAAAATTTTCAGGAGAGTACGAATGCAGCGTATTCCAGACCTCCATACAATCCTTACTCTAAGACCTACAATCCAGGATGGCGTAACCATCCTAACTTCTCATGGAGTCAGTCTGGTCCTGAGCAGTCTAGACAACAATTTCCACATCAACAATATCCTGCTCAGGCACATCCACCTACTTACCAAAACCCACCAAATTTCAATTCGTATCAGAGTCCACCCAGATTCCAACCATTCCAAAATTCTGTGCCATATCAAGCCAATTTTCAACCCCAATATCAACAACAACAACAGCATCCACCACCCAATCCTTCAGATAGAAAAATTTCAGAATTGGAGAAAATGATTGAGACTTTGTCCAAAACACAAGCTGCAATGATGAACAATCAGCAGCAGGACATGAATAAACTGCAAATCCAAATAGGACAGTTGGCTAATTCCTTGACTGAAAGGCAAAAAGGAATGCTGCCTAGCCAACCTGTGCCTAATCCCAGAGCCCATTTTCCTCTGCATGAAGTTGAAGACCTAGGACCTAGTCAGAGCCAATGTCAAGCCATTCACATCCTTAGGTCTGGAAAACATGTAGACAACAAGGTCTCAAATCAGTCTCCAAAATTTGTTCCAAAATCTGTGTCGAATCCATCAACTTCTGTTCCAGTTCAACCTTTGCAAAATATTCCTTCATCAAGTTCACAACCATCCACGTCTCAATCAAAAGGAAAGGAGAAAGTTGATGAGCAGACTTATAAGCCTATTGCCCCATTCCCGAATAGGCTTACAAATCATAAGAATAATGCTCATATGGAGAAGATCAGAGAGATATTTAATCAAGTGCAAATCAATGTCCCTCTCTTGGATGCTATTCAGCAAGTACCATCCTATGCCAAGTTTTTGAAAGAGATGTGTACTAAGAAAAGGAAGGCAAATGTCCCTAAGAAAGTCTTTTTGGCTTCAAACCTGAGTGAATTGCTTAATGGTCCAATCCCTGTGAAGTACAAGGATCCAGGGAGCCCTACCATCTCTTGTATCATAGGGCAGACCACAGTCAATAGGGCTTTGCTAGACTTGGGAGCTAGCATCAATCTTCTTCCCTTTTCTGTGTACCAACAGCTTGGGTTAGGCAATCTTCGTCCAACCCAAATGACTATTCAACTGGCTGATCGCTCTGTTAAGATTCCCAAAGGGGAAATTACGGATGTATTAATACGGGTGGGGGAATTCATCTACCCCGTTGATTTTGTTGTTCTGGAAACACAACCCGTACATAATCACAGAGCGCAAACTCCAGTCATTCTAGGACGTCCCTTTTTAGCCACAGCGAATGCGATCATTAATTGCCGAAATGGATCGATGCGGCTGACGTTCGGAGATATGACGAAGGAGGTGAATGTCTTCCATCTGGGGAAGCAGCCAAGGGATGTGGAGAGTGACTCATTTGATGTCAACTTGATAGAAGGATTGACAAGCGAACACGTGGAGGAGATGGAGTACGAATCTGAAGAGGAATTCGAGTTAGAAGATGATGATCTAACTCTTGATCAGATTGTTGGAACAAATGCTGAAAAGAGTACTAATTCCACTTCTATTCTTCCCTTGCACCATGAGCAACCTGTTATAGATCCTGTCCCTTCTGCCGAGCTTAAGGTTCTTCCTGGTCATCTCAAGTACAAGTACTTGGATGATAAAGAATCCTTTCCGGTTATCATTGCATCCAATCTTACGGAACAACAAGAAGAGGACCTATTGACTGTGCTAAGGGAGAATAAAGAAGCCATTGGTTGGACCATGGCTGATATTAAGGGAATTAGTCCTACGATTGTCCAACATCAAATTCATTTAACGGAAGATGCCAAGCCGAAAAGAGACCCACAGCGTCGACTAAACCCTATTATGCAAGAAGCTGTTAAATCTGAGATAATGAAACTATTAGACAATGGGATTATCTATCCCATATCTGATAGTCAATGGGTTAGTCCTATTCACGCTGTGCCAAAGAAAGCTGGCTTTACTGTTGTGGAGAATGAAAACAAAGAATTAATACAAACACGTCTTCCAACGAAGATTCGAGTTTGTATTGATTATAGGAAATTGAATAGTGCCACACGTAAAGACCACTTCCCACTTCCGTTTATCGATCAGATGCTGGAGAGATTGGCGGGGCATGAGTATTATTGTTTCCTGGATGGATATTCAGGATATAATCAGATTCCAATTGCGCCCGAAGACCAAGAAAAAACGACCTTCACCTGTCCGTTTGGAACTTTTGCATACCGTCGGATGCCCTTCGGTCTTTGCAATGCTCCAGCAACGTTTCAACGTTGCATGTTGAGCTTGTTCTCGGACATGGTGGAGAAATTTCTGGAAATCTTTATGGATGATTTTTCTATATATGGGGATACATTTGAGCAGTGCTTATACCACCTGAAGATGGTTTTACAACGATGCACGGAAAAGAATTTGACACTTAATTGGGAAAAGTGTCACTTCATGGTTAAGCACGGAATTGTATTGGGACACAAGATATCAAGCGTTGGAATCGAGGTAGACAAGTCCAAGGTGGAGGTTATCACCAAGCTCACTGAACCACAATGTTTAAAAGACATTAGATCTTTCTTAGGGCACGCTGGCTTCTATAGGAGATTCATTCAAGGGTTCAGCAACATTGCGAGACCCTTGACAAATCTCTTAGGAAAAGACGTACCCTATATCTTTGATGAAGAATGTCGTAAGTCGTGGAAAGAGCTGAAGGATAGACTTGTCTCTGCGCCGATAATATCTGCACCGGACTGGACCAAGCCATTTGAAATTATGTGCGATGCCTCTGACTTTGCGATAGGCGCTGTTTTAGGACAGCGTATTGAAAACAGGCAGCACGTAATATACTATGCTAGCAGAACGCTCAACGATGCCCAACTGAATTACACGACCACTGAAAAAGAGTTTTTGGCAGTCGTTTTTGCGTTAGAGAAGTTCCGACAATATCTGCTAGGGTCCAGGACCATCATTTTTACTGACCACTCCGCCCTGAGGTACTTGATGCAAAAGAAGGACGCAAAGGCAAGATTGATTAGATGGATCCTTCTTTTGCAAGAGTTTGACTTGGAGATAAAGGATAAAAAGGGCGTTGAGAACGTGGTTGCGGATCATTTGTCAAGGATCCCAACGCTCCTCATGAGAAAATACCGATTAATGAAGACTTTCCTGACGAGCACATTCTGGCGATGAGTGGAGAGCCCTGGTATGCTGATATTGTTAACTACCTTGCTACCAGGCAAATTCCTTCCCATTGGTCAGGACAAGACAAACACCGTTTTCTGAGCCAAATGCGGTTCTTCTTCTGGGATGAACCGTATCTATTCAAGTACTGTCCTGACCAAATTATTCGAAGATGCCTTCCGGAGGATGAACATCAGAGTGTCTTGACATTCTGTCACAAGTTAGCTTGCGGTGGACACTTTGGTCCACGAAAAACTGCGGAAAAAGTGCTCCAGAGTGGATTCTACTGGCCCACTCTCTTTAAGGATGCCTTTACCTTTTGCAAGCTTTGTGATAGATGTCAGATGACGGGTCGGATTACACAAAGGAACATGATGCCCCTCACACCCATCTTGGAAGTCGAAATTTTCGACCTCTGGGGCATCGATTTTATGGGACCCTTTCCTCTGTCCTACGGAAACCAATACATCTTGGTAGCCGTAGATTATGTTTCTAAGTGGGCCGAAGCGATTCCTACAAGGACTAATGACAACCAAGTTGTCATTAAATTTTTAAGAGAGTACATCATTTCACGCTTCGGAGCCCCCCGTGCGATACTGAGCGACAATGGAAGTCATTTCTGCAATAGGGCTTTTGAAGCCTTGATGCGGAAATATTCTATCACTCATAAATTGTCCACGGCTTATCATCCTCAGACCAATGGGCAAGTTGAGGTCACTAACAGACAGATAAAACTCATTCTGGAGAAGACCGTAGGACAGAATCGTAAGGATTGGTCCGTCAAACTGACTGATGCCTTATGGGCATACAGGACCGCTTACAAGACTGTCCTCGGTATGTCTCCGTACCGAGTTATATTTGGAAAAGCATGTCACTTGCCCGTTGAGTTAGAACACCGTGCACTATGGGCTTTAAAGCAACTGAATCTTGACTTGGACAAAGCCGGTGTTCTCAGGAAGCTGCAATTATCCGAGCTGGAAGAGTTACGAAACGAGGTATATGATAATGCTCGGATCACAAAGCACAGGACCAAGCTGTTTCACGACAAAGCCATTCATAGAAAGATTTTTGCTGTCGGTCAACAGGTTCTGTTATACAATTCTCGACTCCACCTTTTCCCTGGTAAGCTACGTACCAGGTGGTCAGGACCTTTTATTGTGCAGACTATCTTTTCCCACGGTGCAGTCGAGATTCTTGATCCAACCAATGGCAACATATTTACTGTAAACGGACAACGCTTAAAGCCATTTTCACCACGGAGTCATTGTCACAAGACGCTCACGAATTGGGTCTTTCCGACCCAATTTATTTGTGACCCTTCCATTTGTATATTTTCCCATACATTTTTCATGAAAATCATCTGGGGACTTGTTTGTAAATATTTTTCTTTTACATTTTTTGTAAATAAAAAATTAAAAAAAAAAAAAAAGAAAAAATTTTTTGGGATTTTTGTACATGAAAAGAATTTTCCATCCCTAGGATTTTTTTTTTTCCTCCCTAGGATTCCTACCATATTCAAAACATTTTGACCAAGGGTTGTAATTCAAGTTTTGACCTAGGGGTAATTTTGTACATCCCACTTTTTACCTACCCTATTTAAACATCTCCTCCTCATTTCATCCTTCCTCACCCGAGAAAGTGATTTCAGATCTGAGAGCTTCTTCCCAAACCCAACTTCCTCCAGAAAGCTGATCCCCAAAATCCCCTACTTTGCCGCGCCCTGCCGCCCTTACGCGGCAATTCTGTCAGATCAGGCGCGCCGGAAAGCCCCATTCTGACCATCTTCATCTGCTGGTGGTAGATCCAGAGAGAGTTTTCCCGAGACCATCTCTGTGCCTTCTGTGCTACTCTGTTGGGTTTCCCCCAAGATCTCCGGGGGTGGTTTGCAATTTCTTATTTCAAATCCTTTACTTCATTGTCTTGTACAATTATGGCACCAAATTTGTATGTTGAAAGGGATTTTTCTGCAATTTTTAATGACAATGGGGGATATGGGCATATTTTCGTGGATCGAATCCGCGCATGGAATTGGTACAATTTGGTATTTGATCATCACGAGCACGAAGCCTTTTATTGTCCGGATCTAGTGAACACATTTTACAATTCTATTGATTATGCTTCTGTGAGTCATGATCCATACCAGTTTGTCTCTCGAATGCCATTCGGTGACATCTGGGTCACCCTTCCACTACTTGAACAAATCACTCAAGCCCCCATTGTTCCACAAACTAGCGAACCCTTGCCTTTAATTGATTATTTAACCATCATGGGTGCACGCTGTACTGTCCAGGATAGGGGGCTCAAAGCCCAGTCTACATTCAGGAACATTCACTGCGTTGGACGTTGGGTCCAACGAAATATTTTAGGGCTCGATCACACTTCGACCTTTAGCCGGTCTGTGCTTCAGATCATTCATGACCTGATGACACAGCACCACACGGTCTGTTTAAACCGAACTATCTTCCATGCTATTATTGAACACTCCTCTCGCACTCGGGGTGCTAAATTTTCTCATTCTGTATTAATTACCCGTCTGTGTCGACATTTCATGTCTAACGCTATTTTCTCGACATTTACCCGAGTGACGATTATGACAGAGAGACCCACAAGTGCCTACAATAGTTGTTTGCAGGCACTCTGGACACCTAGTGTCATGCCTGAGAATGTACCTGTGGAGTCTTCTTCAGAGGAAAGTCTAGAGGTGGAAGATGAGCCCCAATTCTGGAGGCAGGAGCCCCCAACGGAACACACAGCCTTCATGTCTACTATTTGGAAAGGCATGAAGAAGATTTTTCGGGGACAAGTTAGGCTCAGGAAGAAAGTGGACGAGGAATCATCTAGGATATCCTCTCGTTTGGATGGGATAGAGGCCAGGCTGAGGAGGACACAATCTGCTGGACCCAGTACCACTGCGGGTCCAAAGAGGACGAGGGAGTGACTTGTTACCTTTACCTATTTCATGCATTATTTCATCTTGCATACATTGAGGACAATGCATGAGATAGGTATGGGGGGGTAGATATACTAACATAGGATTTTTCTTTCTTTTTAGGCTTTTTCTTTTATTTTTAGGATTTTTACTTTCTTTTAAGGTTTTCCTTTTAGATTTTATATTTCTTTTTAGATTTTTCCACTTTATTTTTAGATTTTACTTTTCTTTTAGAAAAAAAAAAAAATAAAAATAAAAAAAAATAATATAAAAAAAAAAAAGAAGAAATTCTTTGATCCATGTTTAAAGAATCTAATTTGAAATTTAGGGATTAAGGAAGCTCTTAACTAGGATTTCTAATTATAAGTTGAAAAGAAGAGTTTTGTTAGATTTTTAGGTTAAGTAATAAAGGATTAGAAAAATTACTTGATTTCAATTCTTTCTTTAGATATGAACATTGAACATATTGAAGGAATAATCAAAGACTTAGTGACTTTATTTGCATATATATATAATAAAAAAAAAAAAAAGAGAAAAAAAAATCACCGATTAAGCTGGTTGGCCGTGCCTCATGAAGCATTGCTGGTCACGCCTAAAGGTGAGAATAAATACTTAGCCACTGATTAAGCTGGTTAGTCGTGCCTCAGGAAGCATTACCGATCACGCCTAAAAGTGGTTAAGTCCTTAGATTCCTAAGTGACCTAGTTTACTCGAGTCTTCGAACCCGAGGGATGTATTCTCATCTGGTGCCCTAAGACCGTCTGGTCTGGGAGTCATCGGTAAGAAGCTCGCTACATGGGTAGACTAGGAAACTAAGGATGATAAGGGAATGTAAATAAATAAACATTGTATATACACATATATAAAAAAAAAAAAAAAAATATTATACATATAAGTAAATAAATGAACTTAGTCTGAGAGAGATCCTTCATATTTATAGATGTAAATATCCTAAGATTGATGCAGAATCAGGTTTTTTATCTTTTCCCGAAAATCTTAACCTAAAATGAAAACAATACTCTAATTAGATACTTATAAGAGGAATGAAAAGTTTTGAGTAACCTGAAACCTATAGGTCAAATTAAAATCTTTAAAGCATGGATCAAAAATTTCACTAACCCTTTTATTTTTCTTTTTGGATTTTGTGGGTGTAATCCGCTGAAAACCCTCAGGAGACAACACTCCTCCTCTAGGGTAACCTAGAGGTTTAACGGCTTGTTGCACGTGCTCAGTGCAATCGTGTCACCTACGAAAGTGGTGTAATAATTAGTTAGGATTTTTTCTTTCTTTTTCTTTTATTTTTTTCTCTCGAGGACGAGCAAAAGCTAGGTATGGGGGTGTGATTGTACCACATATTTGCATTTTATACCACCTTTATACCTTGCATATTGCATATTAAATATGATTTTTAACCCATGTTTTCTCTAATTTTGCAGGTCTACACTTTAAAGAGGAAAAATAATTAACCACCTTAATTAGAGATAATTAAGGGGGTTAATTAAAAATTAGCCAAAGATCAAATCAGATCTCTCCAAGATCCGCGCGCCAACTGCCAGATCCAACCAGTCCACGTGGCCAACGACCTAACAACCAGATCCCACCAGAAAGATCCGATCCAACGGCCCAGATCTGGCGGCAATCTGGCCGCAATCCGCGGCAATCTGAGGGCCGTTGGGCCTCGGATTTCGTGCCAACGGTTAAGATCTGATTGGATTCTCAAATTTGCCTATAAATACCTGAGCAGAGACCTGCGCGAGCTGGAGTGAAGAGAGAGGGAAAATTTTGGATTATTGTAATTTTTGTTTTAGGATTCTAGTTCTTCTCTCCTTCCTCCTTGATCTCTAGCTAAATTGAGAGAGAGTTCTTCACTTGAGAGATTGTAATCAAGACTTGTGACAACCTTGAAGCAAAGATTCAATGGAGCTCTCATCTTCTTTTTACTAGAATTGAGTATGCTTTCTCTTCTTATGCTTTTAATTCTTGCATTCAATTTCTAATTCTAGTTTAATTCTAGTTGAGTTGTTTAGATCTTTGATTTCATGGAGAATTATAGCTTTCTTGTTAGTGTAATGGAGGGCTAGTTTCTTGAATGCATGGCTAGCTAATCTCACCTAGCTACTACTAGCTCTAGTTGATTGTATTCTTTAATTCTTGCATGATTTCAAGTTTCTTGTAAATTCTAATGGAGTATGTTGTATCCTTTGGTGATTGCTTGTAAGATCTCTAGATGAATTGTGTATCTCTTATAAAGAGCATTGATTGGATCAAAAGGATGGATTACCATTGATTGTGTCATTTGAGTAGCAAGAACAACTCAAGCACTTCAAGCTAACTTTGTAGTTAAGCTTTGAAGTCCTAAAGAGTTTGATTCTTCTAACCTTTGCATTAAATGAGTACCAAGCCTATATTTCCTCATTGCACACCTAGTAAGAGAACCTAGTATTCAAGAAGAGACTTCTAGCCAACTAACTAAAAGGAACACTAAGTCTTCAAAGAAAGAATACCACACTTGAAACATGCAAGTACTTTTCAATTGTCTATGATTCTTGATGAGACAATATTGCAATCAACAAAAGAGGTAGTATGTTAGCAAGGAGGTTGAGTAATGCTAGCCATGCATCTTTCTAATCAAGAGAGTTTACACATTTCATTCTAGTATTCTTTTCTTTTCTTTACTTCATCACACTTCATTCATTGCACTTCTTTTTCACAATGCACCACCACCAATCCACAACTTCTTGTATATTGTTTTCTCTTGTGTGATTAACAAAGAAGAGTATTGTTTCTTGTCTCACTAGTATCGTGAAAGCTTCTACGCTTGCTCTCCTCGTGGTACGACTCGTTTTAGCTACTTGCTATAACGAAAGATTGAAACAAGGTATAATTCTTACATATTCAAAGTAAACAAGATCAAAGGTGAATTCTAAACCCTAAACCATCTCTTAAATACCTGATTCTTGTACAAATACATCATATACCTTGTAAATTCTCAATCAACAACCTGAAAATCACCTAGAGGGGGGTGAATAGGTGATGGCTATACTAAAGGCAAATAATACGGAATTAAAAATAAATTAGCAAAAAGCAATAACAATTAGATAGATCTAGCAAAAGAGTAAGCAATATAAGTGCAAGTAAATAGAGAGTAGAGTTTAGAGAGATAGTGGACAATCGCAAATAGAAGAAATATGTTTCGAGGTTCGAGCCACTACTCTACGTCCCTGCCTTCAACACGATGAAGAATTTCCTCTATGAGCGATCCCACAGGATCGTTAATCGTTACAAGTTCTCACTAGAGCTCTTCGGACACACTTGTCCTCTCTCACGGTGCCACAATACCAACTTGGGCTCACTAGCTTGCTTGAGGCCGCAACCTCTACAACTTCTCAATTGAAGAAAATGGTGATCAACACTTGACCACAAAGGTAGCTCACAAGCACAACCCTACAACCAAGATGAGAAAGTGAAACACTTGAGATTGTGTAAAGCAAATAGGAAGTAGAGAAGTAGAGGAAAGGGCTCAAGCTAAAATACAAAAATTTGAAAATAGTTGGCTCAAGAGAAAATCTTTTGCAAAGAGGCTAACTATGAAAAACTTTGATATAAGGCTTGTAAATCCTGTTCTTATGTTGTTTCTAGTCCCACTATTTATAGGGGATGAAATAAGGTTAGAAAACTCAATAGATCCGTTGGGGCAAGACCAACTAAAAACAAAAATGAATCTGGCCATTGGGAGCCAAGTCAGTAGATTTTTCTACTGCCGGTCGACCGCCAACGGTCAGATTTTCGACTGTTGGGAAAAGCGGTCGACCGGGACGGTCGATCGTGGATCCCAAACAGAGAGTGAAACTCTCTGTCGGTCGACCGGACCGGTCGATCGGAACAAACAGAGAGCACTGCTCTTGCTTCCGGTCGACCCGCTGGTCGACCGAAGTGCACGGCTGCACTTTGGTGCATGTCGGTCGACCACCCGGTCGACTGACTGAGCAGTTTTACTCTGCCAGCGGTCGATCGCCCGGTCGACCGGCTTAGGGCCAAACAGATTTTTGGGTATCGTTGCAAAACCAATCGTTTTCCAATAAATTTTCTTTTGATAAATAAATACAAAATAGAGTTCTAAGGCTTTGAATAACTAGAGTGTGATCATAGATCAACACCAATATATTAGAACTATATTTTGATAAAAATTCTTTTCTAAAACAAAAACTAGTTTTCTAAAACTTGTTTTTTCGAAACCTGATTTTCTGAAACTCTATTTTTCTGAAACTTGATAAGAAACCAGGTAATAAATTTTGTTTTGAAAAACATAACGAGACATGAAATGTGTATGTGTGACAATCCCAAAAGCTATCAACTTCTTTCATCTTGGTTTGACAAAAGACTATAAATCCTAACTAAAATGGAAAGGTAAAAATACAAATCTTGTAATAGTCTTGTGATATTGCTTGATCCTTGAGCTCTTCTACTGTGCTAGGCTCTGGGATCTAAATCTTCTTGGCTTCCAAATGCGCGAGTCTTGTGATGGAGCTGAAATACAACATATTTTTACTTGAAACTTATTTAAACAATTTTGTTAATACCTAACTACATATGGTTTGTTATCATCAAAACTTAGGGCTAATGGCCTTTGGGCGAACAATCTCCCCCTTTTTGATGATGACAAAACATATGGAGTATTTACAAATATTTTGGTAAGTGAAGTTCCCCTTTAACACGTGCATATATAAGAATAAGACATAAAAGAGCAAAATGCATAATAAAAGCATATATAAAGGATATAACAATTAGACTCATATGCCAGCCATGTATGCATAACAAAGATACTGAGTTATAAAAGAGAGTGCACAAATAGTTACCTCCCTCCATCCAGAAATACCTCTAGCCTCCAAATAAGTGGTAGATGGTTGGATCAACAGGGAATAAGAAATAATTCACAACCAAACACATATACCATATAGAGATAATAAGGATAACTTCCATATCAGAAATAAATATGTCCATACATGCTTAGAGGTTCATGCCAACCTCAAAACCAAATACACACAAACACACGATGCATATGTCCATAAAACAACAAACTACATACTCAAATCCAAATACAAAAAATAAAGCATAAAAGCTAACTCCCTTAAACCTTCAAATAACTCTATCAAAATATCTCTTCCCCTTTTTGTCATCAACGAACGGGGTCAACTCTCCTGGAAATCAAGGTCTTCTGGGGAAGCTGGTGCCTCAGGAACAGCAGAAGGAGGAACCTATGCGTCAAAAGAAGGACCCGAGGGCGGAAGTGGCTGTGAGCGACCACTCGGAAGAGGAGCCGGCCAAGTGTTCCTATTGTAGATGTCATGGACGCATGTTTGCATATAGTGAATGGAATCACAAATGTGGTTGAGATCATTGTCCACTCATTGCTTTAGCCGCTGAAAGTGAGCGGTCATCTGAGCGGACATTTGCTGGTTGTACTCCCGAAGCTGAGTGGAGAGAGCATGATATGGATCAAAGGAAGCAGAAGAAGTAGAAGAAGATCTTGGAGTAACAACAGGAATGATAGGCTGGTGCTGAGGAGCAGGAGCATGCTCCTTAACACACATCCTCTTAAGGAGAGTGTTGTTGATGTCAACTGACGGTTCAATGGACCGTTCAGTGGAAAGATCGAATCTGAGTTGCTTTAGAAGATGTGTAATAAGCATCCCAAAGGGCAAGTGCCAGTTTGGGACCAGAAGATGATCATACGTCATGTAATCGATGATGAGTTCAGAAACATTTATTCTAATGCCTTTCAGAAGGCAATAGATCAGAAGAGGTGCAGAACCCTAGCATGACTATACTCTCTTGATTTTGGCAGGAGGTTATAGAAAATGATTTTAGCTAAGACTTGGGCAGTGAGAGTATAATACTTCACCTCCTCATTCTTAACTAAAGCGGGGTTATCATCATCGTGAAGCAAAATGGAGACAGTGTGGGCAGACTCACCGTCAGGATAAGCAAACTCATGAAGATCCACATTATAAACATCTACCCCCTCACAGGAGAGGTGTAGAGATGAGCAAATTTTTCAATAGAAATATTTATTTCTTTACCCAAAACTCTATACCTGATATGATTATTTTGGAAAGACAGGTTAGAGTAAAAATAATGGACTAGTTCAGGGTAAACTGGTGTTGGCCCAAAGGCCCATCACTCTAGTTTTGATGATGATCAACTCATGAAGTTATAGTACTAATGATCTTGTGTTTAATTAGTGTCAGATTTCTGATCAAGATCTTAGTAGGTGTGGAGCTTCAACAAAGGATTTAAAGTCAAGTTTTGGAGCTAGCACCAGTTGATTCACGAGCCTATGCATCAAGACCACATCAAAAGTTGAGCTCGTTGGATCGTGTTTGGACCAAGTCAAGAAGATGAGAAGACTTCAAGGGAAGACTTCAAGATCAAGACTTGTGTCTAGGTATAAGATTTTATTTTTAGATAAAATGTAAATGATAGAATAGTTGTGGATTGCTCAAACATATATCACACACACACTCTTGATTTAGTTGTCTTTTCATAAAAGCATTTTCAGATTTAGAAAAGACTTTCATTTTGGAAAAATACTTTTTGGTTTTTGGAATTTCTTATATGCATGTCTTTTATCCAAAACCATATTTAGAGCTTAATGCCAAAAACATAGATATTTCATCTTAATTGTGTAGTGGATCATATCCATACACACTATGCTTTAATGAATTCAAAATATCTTTTTTTTGTATCATGAAGAAGTTTGGAAAACAAGTTTTAGAAAAATACAAGTTTTCAATTGAGCCAATATTTCTAACTTACAAAAATAGTCCAAATCTTTTACAACATGCCTTGATTTTGTGCAAGCATGTTTGTTTATCAAAGTATATTGGTAAAACTATTTTTGTAGATTTTTATGTATTTTATGGGATTTTTATGTGAGCCAAAAGACCAAGTTTTAATCCCAGATTTTCTTTTCCAGGCTTCAGCCAAGTCGACTAGTCGACCTACCAAGTCGACTAGGGCTGAAGTCGGTCGACCGGCTCGGTCGATCGACGTGCACGACGTGCACGCCTTGACCTGGCAGATGGTCGGTCTGCCGACCCAGTCGACCGGAACTGAGAGCAGTGCTCTCTGTTCTTTTGGGTCGACCGGGCGGTCGACCGGAGGCTCCAACGGTCGGATTTTTGCCCGTTGGCGGTCGACCGGACGGTTGACCGACAGGTCTGACAGACCCCAACGGCTAGTTTTTGACAGCCTATAAATTTGGGGGTTTGGTCATTGTTTTTCTCTAAGATTTGAGGAGAGCTTTCAAGCCAGTTTTTCTGATCCTTTCAAAAGGTTTTCTCCACATATTTGAGAGCCAATATTTTCAATCAAAAGGAAAGTTTTATCAAGAGTGTAAAAGTGATTTCTTGAGTTTTTTACCATAGATTCAATCCTTGCTTTTCTCACAATCACTTGAGCTATCCATTGCTTTATCTATCCATAGGATTGTGTTGTGAGAGTTTTGTTAGGTGATCAAAGTGTTGTGATCACCAAAGATCTTTTCTTTGTACTTTGAGGAAACGGGCAAGTGTGCTCGTGGTGGTTTAGAGTTCGGTTGTGAACTCTTGGTTTGAGGTGCGGCCTCGGCAAGCTTGTGGGGCTTGCGTGTGTACGGGACTAGGGAGTCCGAGGGTTTGTAGGTGTTGCGGCACCGGGGAGAGATCCATTGGGATCTTGCATAGTGGAAATCCTTCGTGTGTCGAAGGCGGGGATGTAGAGCAAGGGTGTTCGAACATCGAAACAAATCCCTTGTGTTTGCGATTGCTCACTCTCTCTCTCTCTCTCTCTATCTCCTTGTCTATATCTTGCATTCAATTATTGTGTTTATTTTATATGCTTGATATACTTGTGTGCTTAAATTGTTATACTTGCTTGGGTTGTTTGCTAACACTTGTATTTAACCAAGAGAGCCAACGCGGCACCTCAACCCTTATCTAGGGGAATCTAGAGGAGTTTGTCTAGAGCCCTTCACGGGAAATTCGGCAACACTCTTGTGTTATACGTGGTGTTTAGTGTAAGAGTTTAGTTTAGGTCATAATAGTTTTAATTCCGCATTATTTGTCATTAAGTGACCATTAGGTTAGCCATCACCTATTCACCCCCCCTCTAGGTGAACTTACAATGGTATCAGAGCTTGGTACTCTGATTTGGGTCTTACAACCTAGAGTTAAAGATCCTCATTTTTAGGCTAATCACATATTTGTACACACACACTATGGATTCATGTCACCACCCACTTTTGACATTCTTAACATCCAAATTTGGAAGGTTAAGATGTCTTTGTACCTCAAGGCCCTAGGCATTCATGTTTATCTTGCCACAACTAATGATGCATATTGTTTAAATGGCAAGAACATTGAGGCTAATGCAAAAGCCCTTCATGCTCTAAAGTCAACCCTAAATGATGAATATTTATCTAGGGTTTCTAATATTGATTCGGCTTTTGTAGTATGGAACATCATCACCTCCCTCGGCGAAAAAGATCTATATTATGCGGGGAGCGATTCGGATGTTGGAAGCGACACCTCCAACAAGTGTTATATGGTCCAAGGGGATAACCCCCTGAGGTAACTACCGAATCCGAGGAGGATGATAACATGTCATATGATAAGCTCACTTCTTTTTGTCAACAATTGCTTGAGAAATATGACATGATTAAGAAAGAAAATAAAAATTTGAAAAAGAATTTTGATTGAATGCTAAAAGAAAATGATTCATTTAGAAATAAGGTGCATGCATTGAAAAAGAAAAAGATGATTTGAAAAATGAAAATGTTTCCCTCATGTCTAAATTGAATGATCTTTGTGAAGGAAATACAAGTTTGAAAAATAAAATTGATTTGGTGGAAAAACAAAAGGAAGTTGTTTTTCAAGAAAATAATTCTTTAAAAAGAAAAATTGTGAAAAAGAAAAAGATTTTGTTTCTAAAAAGAAAAAGAGAAATGATTCTTTATCTCATCATGCTTTACATGCCACCACTAATGAGATTAAAGATTTGAAAAATAAAATAGATTGTTTGAGTTCAACTTTGAACTCTTGTGCATTTAACCATACTAGGTTGGAGTCAATGTTTTCAAAGAAACAAACTCCACATTCTCATGCACATCATCATGCATATGCTTATGTTACACGTCATGATCACACTCAAACACATAAGCATCCTAAGGTGTACAAGTGTACAAATTGTGGCCGCAAAAGCCATTTAGCAAAATTTTGTTTTGATAAGTTGCATCATTTTAATTTTGCTAATAATAAAAATTTTTGGGTTCCTTACAAGACTAACCCCAAAGGACTCAAGAAAATATGGGTACCAAAATCTCCACCTTGTGTATTTGATGTAGGTGAGGGCTCTCACAAAACGTGAGAGATTTGGTGCCTTGATGGTGGGTGCACTTGAACTAAAAGGACACATATTTGGAGCACCGCTATCAAGGAGGTTTTGGTGGGAAAGACCACCATGCTTGGAGCTTTGGAGTTGGTAACAATCTCTAAACTCCTACTTTTTATGTACATGCTTTTTACATATATCATATTCATAGCATGTTCATGTTTTGTGTTCTTATGTGCTTCATGTGGTAAAAACATGCTTAGATGTAGTTTTTATCAAAACTTGTATTATTCATGTAAAATAGTGAGTTACATTTGATTTATATATATTTGCACTTCATGCTCATTTGTACCACTATATGCACATGTATAGGCTAGTTTGATGATTCTCTCATTTATACATGCTTTGCCAAATTTATGATTTTACTTCATGTATATGTATTTCTAATTCAAATCTAATAAATATACATGTATACCCGTGAGTCTCTTGCCTTCATGCAAATACATTTGATAGACTCTTTTATGTTTGGGATATGTATATGTATTGTTAGTTTTGGATAAATCATACATATACCATGAAGATTAGTGTTTTAATGAAAAATGATTTTTCATTATTAAAATGTGACTTATGATCTTTTTGAGCTTAAATGACTATTTTCATAAAAATGCTATTTACATGATCTTTTAACACTCACATCTTCATTTATTATTTCATGACTTAGTTTCATGATCATTTTGAGCTTTATAGACCATGAGTGATTAAATCTTTATGTACTTAGTTATGTTTTATGAAAAACATATGATTTGATGTATTTGAAGGATCTTTAACTAGTTGTTCAAAAACTATTTTATACTAGTTATTTATTCTTCAATTAGTTTATAAGATATACACATGATCCTATTTTTAATCCATTGGATAAATTCTTTTGTATTCTCAAGATTTGATGCTTCATGAATTGAATATTAGTTTAAATGATAGTTTTTGTCAACACTAGGATTTATACTTGTACATATTATGGGTCACAAATAAATCTATATATAGTTGGGTTTGATTGCTTATTTGTGCCTATTTGGTGTGCTAGTATAGCCTAGTTTTGATAATCCTACATTTTTAAACTTGTATTCCCATTTTGGATTTGTGTTATGATCATGTGCTTTCATTTCATGTATATGTTTATTTTGTCAAACTTTAAGATATACATGGATACCTCTTGAGTCATTTGCCTTTCATGCAAATATATATATATGGACTCAATTGTGTTTAGGGATATGTATGTATACTTCTTGTGTTGTCAAAACATACATATACCTTGAAATTTTTTTAAAATGAAAAAAATTATGATGATTTTCATATTGTCTCTTTTAAAGGAGTATTAAGCTTTATTGCCATTTTTATTCCTTGATTGAAGGATTCCGTACTAGTTTTCAAACATTTTCATTTAACTAGTTCGAGTTCTTCATATGGTAGATTATATGATGTATACACTTAAGCTTAATTTTTAATTGGTATCATTGGATATTTTCAATTGGTATTAATTGACTCTATTTTTGTATATACTCATATTTTGTTTTCTTATATATGTATGTATCAATTTCTATTGGTATACTCATTTTTCATACATATATATGATTTGTTTTGTGCTTGACCTAAATTGATTTACATTTTTAAAGCACAAAGTTGGTTTATGCTAAGCTTAATTCAAATCTTATTTTTCAAGCTTATGCATTTGTTTCAAAATTGATATCAAAATTCAAATTTTGTTTTATTAAGAGAATTCAAAATTTTGTTGACTAAGAAAATTCAAAATTTTTGATTTGTATTGCCTATATGCAAGGAGAGCTTAACATCTCTTCTACATATAGATTCATGTTGAGTGTATTGTATATTGAGGAGCTTGACCACTCTTCTTTATGTGGTACACGTGTGTAGGGGGAGCTTCACATCTCCTCTTATGCATTACATAATATGTGTTATGTGAATTGGTGCTTGTCATCCTTTCTTCATGTAATGCATATGTGTAGGGAAGCTAACTTAGCGTCTTCCTCTTCATGAATGTATATCGCATGTAACCCTTATTGATCGATTTGTTTTACCCCTTCATTGGTTCTTTGTTTCGGACAAAAAGGGGAGAAAAATTTGTTTCGTTTTTACTTCAACCCCTTGTTGATGATTGACAAAAAGGGGGAGAAGAATTGAGATTTATATGCATGTGTTAGTAGAATTTATGTTTTATGCATATATGTTTTGTTTTGCAAATAGGAGAAAAAGATTTATTTTGTTTTATCTCCATTCATTTGCATACATGTTTGTGAAATTTATTGCATATATAACTTCATGAGTTTTGTCATCATCAAAAAGGGATAGATTGTTGGCCCAAGGCCCATCACTCTAGTTTTGATGATGATCAACTCATGAAGTTATAGTACTAATGATCTTGTGTTTAATTAGTGTCAGATTTCTGATCAAGATCTTAGTAGGTGTGGAGCTTCAACAAAGGATTTAAAGTCAAGTTTTGGAGCTAGCACCGGTTGATTCACGAGCCTATGCATCAAGACCACATCAAAAGTTAAGCTCGTTGGATCGTATTTGGACCAAGTCAAGAAGATGAGAAGACTTCAAGGGAAGACTTCAAGATCAAGACTTGTGTCTAGGTATAAGATTTTATTTTTAGATAAAATGTAAAGGATAGAATAGTTGGTGGATTGCTCAAACATATATCACACACACACTCTTGATTTAGTTGTCTTTTCATAAAAGCATTTTCAGATTTAGAAAAGACTTTCATTTTGGAAAAATACTTTTTGGTTTTTGGAATTTCTTATATGCATGTCTTTTATCCAAAACCATATTTAGAGCTTAATGCCAAAAACATAGATATTTCATCTTAATTGTGTGGTGGATCATATCCATACACACTATGCTTTAATGAATTCAAAATATCTTGTTTTTGTATCATGAAGAAGTTTGGAAAAACAAGTTTTAGAAAAATACAAGTTTCAATTGAGCCAATATTTCTAACTTACAAAAATAGTCCAAATCTTTTATAACATGCCTTGATTTTTGTGCAAGCATGTTTGTTTATCAAAGTATATTGGTAAAACTATTTTTGTAGATTTTTATGTATTTTATGGGATTTTTATGTGAGCCAAAAGACCAAGTTTTAATCCTAGATTTTCTGTTTCAAGCTTCAGCCAAGTCGACTAGTCGACCTACCAAGTCGACTAGGGCTGAAGTCGGTCGACCGGCTCGGTCGACCGACGTACACGACGTGCACGCCTTGACCTGGCAGATGGCCGGTCTGCTGACCCAGTCGACCGGAACTGAGAGCAGTGCTCTCTGTTCTTTTGGGTCGACGGGGCGGTCGACCGGAGGCTCCAACGGTCGGATTTTTGCCCGTTGGCGGTCGACCGGACGGTTGACCGACAGGTCTGACAGACCCCAACGGCTAGTTTTTGACAGCCTATAAATTTGGGGGTTTGGTCATTGTTTTTCTCTAAGATTTGAGGAGAGCTTTCAAGCCAGTTTTTCTGATCCTTTCAAAGGTTTTCTCCACATATTTGAGAGCAAATATTTCCAATCAAAAGGAAAGTTTTATCAAGAGTGTAAAAGTGATTTCTGAGTTTTTTTTTACCATAGATTCAATCCTTGCTTTTCTCACAATCACTTGAGCTATCCATTGCTTTATCTATCCATAGGATTGTGTTGTGAGAGTTTTTGTTAGGTGATCAAAGTGTTGTGATCACCAAAGATCTTTTCTTTGTACTTTGAGGAAACGGGCAAGTGTGCTCGTGGTGGTTTAGAGTTCGGTTGTGAACTCTTCGTTTGAGGTGCGGCCTCAGCAAGCTTGTGGGGCTTGCGTGTGTACGGGACTAGGGAGTCCGAGGGTTTGTAGGTGTTGCGGCACCGGGGAGAGATCCATTGGGATCTTGCATAGTGGAAATCCTTCGTGTGTCGAAGGCGGGGATGTAGAGCAAGGGTGTTCGAACCTCGAAACAAATCCCTTGTGTTTGCGATTGCTCACTCTCTCTCTATCTCCTTGTCTATATCTTGCATTCAATTATTGTGTTTATATTTATATGCTTGATATACTTGTGTGCTTAAATTGTTATACTTGCTTGGGTTGTTTGCTAACACTTGTATTTAACCAAGAGAGCCAACGCGGCACCTCAACCCTTATCTAGGGGAATCTAGAGGAGTTTGTCCAGAGCCCTTCACGGGGAATTCGGCAACACTCTTGTGTTATACGTGGTGTTTAGTGTAAGAGTTTAGTTTAGGTCATAATAGTTTTTAATTCTGTATTATTTGTCATTAAGTGACCATTAGGTTAGCCATCACCTATTCACCCCCCTCTAGGTGAACTTACAACTGGTTCTTTCATGGAGACAAAATGCTCAAGTGAACTAGTACTCAAGATATTTGCAAAATTAAGGTGCTCAAAATCACTAAGCACCATAGTCCTACCAGAGATGACATTTTTATTGTGGATTATAGTATATCTATGAGATGCATTTTTGGAGATGAAGGGGCTGGATGATGATTCAGGGGTTTTCCCTTCTCAGATCTGGACCTTTTAGACATGATGATGGATTAAACTTGATAATAACACGAAATAAAGATGGATAAACAAGAATAATAAGGAAAATTGAAGAGATTAAGGAGAAATTTTGGTTATACCTCAAAATCCAAGAAAACTCCCTCGAAATATTGCAGATCTGGAGCCTGAGAACAATTTTAACAAATTTTGTAAGAGAAATTTTAGATTAGAAGGAGTTTTAATGGGGTTGGAATAGGTTTGGGAGGAGGAGAATTGAAGAGGGGACAAAGGAGAAGTCGGTTGGAGAAGAGAAGATGAGGGGATTTGGGAATTTAAGACTTTAAAAATCGGGTAAAAAAACAGGTTACCCGACTCTCGGTGGACCGCCCGGTTGACCGGCACAAACCGAGAGCAAACTCAGTTTCAGTCGGTCGACCACCCGGTGGACCGACTTCGGGCATAATTTTTTTTGTTTTCTAGGTTAGATCGGTCAACCGCCCGTCGAACGGTCTATGACAGGCTAACTCGGTCGACCGTAACAGTCCAAAACAGTTTAAAGTTATTTTTGTTTTAAATTTTAATTTTCTTTTAAAAGGAATTTAGAGACTAATATATTTTAACATATAAAACAGGGAAATAATGTTAAAATATTAATAGACATGAAAAACGCATAAAAATTAATTTTTATTTTTATAATTATTAACAACACAATCTTTTTTAATAATTAAGCAATAGATTTGAGATATTGAAGCCGAATACCCCTTAGAGGTTCTGAACTTCTCCTCGACATTCCTCTAGATAAGAGTTGAGGCGCGCAATTGCTATCTCTATTTATTTGCTTAATTTGGTTAAATAAATTTTCATAAAAAAATATTTATTAAAAAAATCTTTGATACATGGACAAACAAAATATGACTAGCATAAAAGCAAACTAAATACACAATCTCAACAATAGTCAAGATACAAAAAAAATAAGGGCATGCAAGTCTATATAAATAAAGTATGTTATCACAAAATGAAAACAACAAATCTTATGCATGTATAGGTCTAGTTAGAAATAAAATACTCAAGTGGAGAAGTTACCAAACCACGGGCAATCTCCAAAATAGGTGCCTCTTTGATAGCGATGCAAGTGATGATTTGTTCGTTGAGCCTTGATGCATCCACCACCCGGGCACCATCTCCCCCTAAGTCTTAGAGGAGGACGACGCACCTGTATCAATTAAGTTTGGCGTGCCCTTTGGTACCCAAATCTTTATGGGTCCTTTGGGGTTAGTATTTTCTCGAACCCAAATATTTTTATTTATCATGTTTAATTTTGCATAACAAAATTTAGCCAAATGGCCTTTGCGGCCACAATGAGCACAAGTATATATTTTTTTATACGTAAATGCATGCTTGTGTTGATGCAAGTGTGCATGCTTTTCATGGTGTGCGTTTGATGCATGAGGAGTGTGTTTCTTTGGGTTTTTCTCTTGGGAAACATAGATGTAAATTTGTTTATGTCAAATGCACACTTTTTCAAAGTAGTATCCAAAATCTCAATGCGTTTTTGAATTTTCAAAAATTCATTTTTATTATTAGTGATACTTGGGCTTTTACCCTTATAAGCAACTTTATATTTTTCAAAATCGATTTTCATTTTCTCAAAAGATTTTAACAAATCATTTTTCTCATTTAAACAATTTCAAATTTGTTCTTTAATAAATCATTTCCTTTTTCAACTTTTTATTTTCAGCAAGAAAAATTTCATATCTATTTTGTAATTCTTCAAAAAATTGTGCTAATTCATTCATGGTCAAATCCCCATCTTTTAAAGAGTTTTCTAGGTTTACCTTAGAAACTTCATCACCATGTGCCATGAAACACATGTGTACGATGTCGATCTCCTCTTCGGATTCCGTCTCCGAGTCATCCCACGTGGTCACCATCCCCTTCTTCTTCTTTTGCACGTTCTTGGAGGTTGTAGCTTGTAAACAGGGGCAATCCACAATTAGATGACCCGTTCTTTTGCAATGGAAGCACGGACCCGTTTCCTTCCTTTCTTTTCAAGTCTTCCTTGAGGTTTTCCTTTTTGGAAGTTGCTTTGTCTACCTTCTTGTAAAACATCTTGCTCACTTTTCTAATGAGCACGGCAAAGTCCTCATCGTAGTCTTCCAATGATTCTTCTTCATCAAAGGAGGATGGAGTCGCCTTGAAAGCTATTGCTTTCTTCTTTGGAGCCTCTTTTTCTTCCCTCACCTTTATCTCCATCTCATGGGTTTTGAGATTACCGATGAAGCCGAAGAAGTCCATCTCCTCCCTATCGTTAGCTCCTTGAGGGTGGTTGCCTTGACTTCCCAAGATTTGGGAAGAGCTCTAATGACCTTCCGGATCTTTTGGTCATTATCAATCTTGTCACCCCACACTTATCTTTTGCTCGTCCCGAGCAAAACAAAAAAATAAGAAAATTATTACACCACTTTCGCAGGTGACGCGATTGCACTGAGCATGTGCAATAAGCCGTTAAATCTCTAAGTTTTCCCTAGAGGAGGAGTTTTGTCTCCTGAGGGTTTCAGCGGATTACACCCACAAAATCTAAAAAGAAAGAAATCAAATGTTAGTATTTTGAAAACGCATTTTTGAAATAGAGAAAAGTGTAGAAGTATTTTTGCGAAAATATAAGTGATCCAAGGTCATAGGTTAATCAGAAATTAATCTTCCTTAAACTAAGTCGAAATGCAAAATCTTGTTATAAATTAAATGAAAGAATTAAAATTGAATTGACTCTTTAATCTTTCATAAAACTCTTAGAAAAATATACACTTTGTGAACAGTAAAGTTTGGGATATCTACTTTAACTTTTCATGCCATTTGTTTATATTATTATATATATATATTTTTCTTCCCTTAGTTTTCTTATGCTTTCTTATTTACCCAGGTAGTGAGCCTTTAGCCGATGACTCCCAAACCAGATGATCTTAGGGCACCAGATGAGAAAACATCCCTTGGACTTAAGGACTTGAGTAAATAAGGCCACAAAACTAAAGAGGATTATTTATTTTTGTCCACCATTTTAAGTGTGAATAATCATGCTTCCTGAGGCATAATTATCCAACTTCAATAAGTGGTTTTTATTATCTTAAAAATTTTTTATTTATTTTTTTATATTCTTTATTGCATTTTCAGTCTTTGTTTCAATCCCAAAAATTGTGTAAGTGTGAAGTGCATAAATATAAGGCAAAAAATTCAAGATCAAATTATCTTTTCAATCTTACTTTCTTATCCTGAAATTTAAACAAGATATATTATTTTGACTCGGTTTAAAATTTCATAGTTTTAGGTCTTCCTAATTCCTAAGATAATCTTAATTTTCTTAAAAATAAATCAAAACTATTTATCTTATTTCAAAAAGTTTTGTAAAAAGAAAAGAAAAGAGTTTCTCTAGAACTTTTTAAAAAGAAGTGTAAAGAAAGAAAATTTAAAACTAACCTACGTTAGTAAACCCTCCCCCACACTTATCTCATGCATTGTCCTCAATGCATCGTGAATGTGTATATACCTGAAACAAATGGAGAGGGAAGGAAGATTACCTCATGGTGGCGGCTCCGGTGGTGGTTTGATTGGGCCAAGCGTTGCTACCCAATCAAGATATCGTGGATCTTGCAGAAACCCACCAGTGACCTCTCTAATATGACCCAGTAAAAGAATGATTGAGTGAATGGTCTTATTTAAAAATTTATCCCCATCTAATTTTCAATTTTTAAAAATAATTACTGAGTCATTTTCTTCAACTTCCTTGTCCAACAATGAAGTGTGATTTTGAAAGATGAGGGATTTGGACTCAAATGGATCAGAACAAAAACCGATCCCGACTCGGGAATTTGACTCAGATCAAATCGAGAGTCAACAATGAGAGTCGAAATTGGTTCACAAATAGGGTACAAACCAAAGAATTGATGTTCATACACTTTCCCCATTAATAATGTCTGATCATAAGATATTGGTGATTCAATTTCACGGTGTACGGGTACAGAATTCATTGTTGACTCCGGAATAGAGAAAAAATCTGATAAAGATACCGGAGTCATTATTGAATTAAAAATGAAATGGAATTACTAACATGAGGTTCATGATCACATTCAGGTTCGAGTTCAATTTTAGGAAAGGGATAACTTGTCAGAATGTCCAGGCGACTTTCATAACTTGGAGTTTGGTCAAGTTCAAATGTGTGTTCTAAAATTGAATCTAGATTCCCAAAATTACATGATTCATGGGTCCAATCAGTAGAGTTAGGGATATAAGGATTGGTCAAAGGTTGACAAGAAAGACTTTCCTCGCTTTCATTGATCAATTCGCTCATAAGTGAGTCTAACCTACTGATAGGCCGTGTAACAGAATTTAGATTCAGAATCATGTCTTCAATACTCTTTGCAATTGTTTCTTCTTGAAATGGTGAGTATTGAAGTTGATTTTGGAAATTGTGGTGAAATTGTGAGTCCGTCGGATTTTACGATTACTGCTCGGACTCACGTAAGGGTTCCATACTCAAGTCCAGTATTGATGGTTGTTCATTTTGAATTGGTGAGACTGGAAAAGATGAGTAGGACTCTTGAAAATTTGGTTGAGATGATGAGTCCAACATGTTTTGCATTCTTTCACAAGACTTCCAGACGCTTTTCTAGCTCAAATTCTTCTTCAATTGGATGCTCTAGAAAAGGAGTATGTGGAGTTTAATGTGGATGATTGTGAATTGAGCAAATTTTGAATTTGTTGTAGGGACTCTTCCATACTCCTTTCCAAATCAGATTTTTCTTCGGTTGGTGGAACAGGAAAAGGAGTATATGAACTAAAATCGAGGAATAAACTTTGTGAAAATTGTAGACAAGGCGGTTGAAAATTTGACTCGGGGAGGTGAATCCCCATTGTCTCTGTGAAGAGTTGAAATTATTTTGAAAATTATAGTCATATGATTGAGGATATGGGTCATATTGAGTCGGATAATCCCAACTCGGCATATATGGTTGGTTTATGTTGTACATAGTCGGGTTGGAGTTATCTAAGTCAAATGAGGTCGAGTGAAATATGGATTCATATTATGATTGAAAAAATTATTGTTGTTAAAATTCATTTCACAAAGAAGAAAAACAAACAAAACAAACAAACAAACAAACAAACAAAAAAGAGAAAAAAGAAAACAAGCCCTATGCTAGGGTTGACTTAGACCTAGACGACTCCTAACTGGTTAGACTATCCACCGGGGGTACATTGTCAGATTCTGACCACGAGTTAATCGGTCAGATAGGGGCAAGATCATTGGGAGGTATCCGTGCTGGAGCAACGGACCTAATTATGCCAAACCACTGTTTTTCGAGGTTTCGCCTCTCAATCCCCAACTTTAGACACCGATTTGACAAGAGTCAACTTCTAACAACTTTCCCCTTAGGTCAATCTCTTAAATGAGTCCGAGATGTCCCTAGGGGCCAACATCTAGCAACTTTTATTTAGGCTTGGGTTGTATGAGTGAGGAGGTGATTTTTGGGCTAAGGGAGGGTAATGACTTCCCCACCTTATGTTGTCTTGGGTTTTTCCCTTAAGTTTAATTCGTGCAAGTGTGCAATATAGATAAGAATGAACACACAAGAGAGTAAATCACCTACGTGTTTGTCCTAACTATATGCTATGCAATATGTACACCTCCTATCAATATCACAATAACACAAGAACAAAATACAATATATTGGAATGAAAATTGACACGTGCCTAGATGCAAATGTCTAAACCGTTTTAAAGCATCCAATTTTCATATTTTAGTTCTTAAAATTATTTACAGTGTACAGGTAATATAAACAAAAATTAGCAGCAAAGTATAAGAATATACAAGAATTTACCCAACCACACAAGAGCAAGTGTGGACTTCTGCAATGCTAAAACTTTAACCTGCACACCAAAAACAAAGAAGAAAAGTTAACAAAAACGTGAAATCAAACCGTTCCCATCCCCGGTAACGGCGCCAAAATTTGATCGGGGAAAATTGCTCACAAAAAGTGTATGTTTCAAAATCGATATTTAAAGTGTGTGCGCTTTGGCTTCCTCTATACTTCCGTTATAATATAGAGGCTAATACAAGTCGAATCCACAAGGACGGGAGGCGATAGAAGCTTTATCGGTTGATTCATGTGTATGTTAAAAGTTCTTCAATGGTTGAAAGAATGAAAGAAAAGAAAACAAAGACTGGAAAAGAGAAGTAGGTGAAACACGAAGAAGTGGGAACATAGAAAAGAATGTCTTTGTGGTTTTTGGAATATTTTAAAATAAAGTGAAAAAGAAAGAAGACTCATGGCTACTAACTACTAATGACTCCACCAACATGCTAACCTCTTAGTGATAGTTACCTCACATGTATCATTGGCCATCACTAGTCCTTGGTTCAAGAGCGTTTCAAAGCATGACCCATATGTAACTCATCACATCCCAACTCAACAAAACAAGTGCAAGCTACACTTAAACCATCAAAACTAAAAGTAAGCAATGATTAAAGTAATGTTAGCTTGCTAGAGAGTTAGGAAGTTAGAGTGTTAGATCCATCATCATGAGCCATCAATGGCTCTTGCAAGAGCAAGGCAAAGTAGAGGCTATGAGATTCATGTGGATTATCAACTAAGAAGTTAGACTAGTTAGTGGTTAGTAGTTAGTTACCATGAGAGAAAAGTTAGCTACACATGTAAAAAGAGTTAGATAGAAAATAAAGATAGGTAAAGAGAGCACATTTCATAGCTTGTCACTTTCTATTACAAGCACTCTTGCATTCCACTCATGTATCACTCTTTCTCCTAATACAAGATCTAAAAGAAAATGAAAATACAAAGAGGAAGAAGAAGAACAAACCTAATCTAAACTAAACTACAACATGGAGAAGAAAACTACCCTAAAACTATACTACTCTCTGTATGTCCCCAATTGAAGAATCCCAGGGGGTATTTATAGGCATCAGGGGAAGGGGGGCCAGGGGCAAACCCTCGCCCAAAGTATGGGTGCGGCCGCGCCCGTACTGCTGCGGAAACGCAGCTATGGTCACGTTTCCGTGGCCATACAGTGGCCGTGCACGCGGCGCTTTGAGCCGCATGCTGTCTTGTCTGTCCCTTGTCAGATGCTGTTCCCGGTTTCTGATTTTTGGCCCCTGGTTTTGATGAATCAGCTCTCCAAAGTCAATGGCTAGATTATAGGCCTTTAATCACCCATTAAATGGTGATTTAGGGTCTTCTTCTTCATTGCACACCATGGACTTAGAAACATGCAAGAGAGGTATTATTAACAGAATTTAATATAAATAAATGTGAAGATGTGGTATGAAATATGCAGTTTTAGAGACTAATCAATTACCGATGAAGCCGAAGAAGTCCATCTCCTCCCTATCATTTAGCTCCGTGAGGGTGGTTGTCTTGACTTCCTAAGATTTGGGAAGAGTTCTAATGACCTTCCGGATCTTTTGGTTATTATCAATCTTGTCACCTAAAAAGGATAAAGCATTAGTGATCTTGGTGAACCGAGTGAGCATTTCATCTATACTTAAATTTTCAAGCATATAAAAATTCTCATATTGAGAACAGAACAAGTCAATTTTGGATCTCTTGAGTTGCGACGTCCCCTCATGAGTAATGATAAGAACATTCCAAACTTCATAAGTAGATTTGCAATCAATCACACGAGAAAGATTATCTTCATTTAATGCTTGTGTAAGTGCATATTGGGCTCTAGCATTGGCCTCATAGTCCTTAGCGGTTGCTTCGATCATGTATCCTCATCACTGTGAGGTTCAACAAATTCTTTGGTAATAGATTTTGCAACTCTAACTCCTAGGGACTTTGGGAATAGGTTCATTTTGACCTTCCAAATGGGGAATTTCAACCCATCAAATTTGGGTAGGGACTTGATGCTAGAGAAGTCAACTGATGCCATGAAAATAAGTTAGTGCACAAACAAATAAAAAATGCAACAAATAAATAAAGAGGATCTCCCTAAGGTGGTTAAAAAAAAGCTAGGGTTAGGCTCTGATACCAATTAAAAATCACCTAGAGGGGGTGAATAGGTGATCGCTATACTTAATGACAAATAATACAGAATTAAAAAACAAATTAGCAATAAGCAATAATAATTAGATAGATCTTGCAAAAGAGTAAGCAATATAAGTGCAAGTAAAGAGAGAGAGAGTAGAGTTTAGAGAGATACTAGACAATCACAACACAAAAATTGTAATCACCTAGAGGGGGTGAATAGGTGACTAGCTAATCTAATGGTCAATAATGCGGAATTAAAAACTTATTAATGCAAACTCAAACTACTTAAACTAAACACCAAGTATAACAAAAGAGTGTAGCCGGATTCCCCGTGAAGGGCTCTGGACTAACTCCTCAAGATTCCTCTAAATAAGAGTTGAGGTGCCGCGTTGGCTCTCTTGATTGAATACAAGTGTTAGCAAACAATCCCCAAGCATATAACAATATGAGCACAAATATATATCAAGCATATAAAGATGAAAATGATATAAGCATGCAAGATATAAACAAGTAAGAGATAGAGAGAGCAATCGCAAACACGGGAGATTTGTTTTGAGATTCGAGCATACTTGCTCTATGTTCCCGCCTTCAACACTTGAAGGATTTCCACTAAAAACGATCCCACCAGATCACTCGGTGCCGCAACACCTACAAGGCGAGTTCACACTTGAACTCCTTGGACTCTCTAGTCCCTTCACTTGTTCCCGCAAGAACTACACACCGCAAGCCCACTAGCTCGCCGAGGCCGCACCTCAAACACCGAGTTCCCACTAGAACCCGAAACAATGCGAACACACACGTCCGCCTCCTCAAAGCAAAGATGAAGTCTTTGGTGATCACAACACTTTGATCACCTAAAAACAATCTCACAATAACACTCCTATAGGATGAATATATCAATGGATAGCTCAAGTGTTTGTGAGAAAAATAAGGATGAAAGTTGTGGTGAAAAACTCAAGAAACTCTTTTGAAAAACACTCTTGATAAACTTCTTTTTGAATTGGAAATATTTGCTCTCAAACTAGTGGAGAAACCCTCTTAATAGAGTAAGAAAAACTAACTTTAAAACTTTCTAAAAATCTTGTATCAAACAGCCCAAGAAACCCCCAATTTATAGGCTATCCAAAAACTAGCCGTTGGGGTCCAGTCAGCAGCTCTGGCTGCTGTCGGTCGACCGGCCCGATCGACCGCCAACGGTCCGATTTCTGACTGTTGGAGCCTCGGTCGACCGGCCCAGTCGACCGGGGCTTTCCAGAGAGCAGAAGCTCTCTGGCGGTCGACCGGCCCTCCAGCCAGAACTGGCGTGCACGTCTGTGCACGTCGGTCGACCGACTCGGTCAATCGACTTCTAGCTCGGTCGACCGGCCCGGTCGACCGGCAGAAGCCAGAACAGGGTTGTTATAGGGATTAAAAACTTAGTATTTTGACTAAAATAAAATCCCATAAAATCTCTAAAATTTTACAAATATAGTTTCAGTATTATACTTTGATATACAAATATGTTTGAGTAAAATCAAGACATGTTACAAACATTTTGAACTATTTTTGTAACTTAGAAATTCTGGCATAAAACAAAAACTGTATTTTTCAAAATAGATTTTTCAAAACTTCTCCAAATACAAAAACAAGATATTTTAAACACTTTTAAAGCATAGAGTGTATGGATATGATCCACTACACATACATGATGAAATATCTATGTTTTGACATTAAGCTCTAAAATAAGTTTGGTTATGTATACTTTGAATTCTAAAAACCAAACCGGTATTTTTCCAAAATGAAAATCCTTTTATGAAAACTCATCTAAATCAAGAGCGTGTGGGTGTATGGTATACTTGAGCAATCCACCAACTATTCTATCATTTACATTTTAACTAAAAATAAAATCTTAACTAAAACAAACCTAGACTCAAGTCTTGATCTTGAAGGTCTTCACTTGAAGTCTTCTCCTCTTGACTTAGTCCAAACTTCATCCAAAGAGCTAGACTCCTCTTGAGTACTTGATGTGGTCTTGATGCATAGGCTCTTGAATCAAACCGTACTAGCTCCAAAACTTGACTTTAAATCCTTTGTTGAAGCTAAACACCAACTAAGATCTTGATCATAAATCTGAGACTAATTATACACAAGATCATTAGTGCTTATAACTGCATGAGTTGATCATCATCAAAACTAGAGTGATGGGCCTTTGGGCCAACAATCTCCCCCTTTTTGATGATGACAAAACTCATGAAGTTATATATGCATGGATTAAAGTAAAGCTTCAAAGAAGCTTCCCCTTTAACTCATGCATCACAATAAAAAAAAAGATATTCAATGAAGCACATGATACTAAAGAAATGTATGCATCAACTAGGAGAGAGAAACATGCATAAACTCAATATATGCAAAAACACAAATATGCATATATAAACTCAAAATCTTTCTCCCCTTTTTGTCAATCATCAACAAAGGGGTAAAAGTAAATACAAAATAATGTTTTTCCCCCTCTTTGTGAGAAATAAAAAATCAACAAAGGGGTGAACTCAAATCAATCAATAAAAGATATATGCGATATACATTCATGAAGAGGAAGACGCTAAGTTAACTTCTCTACATATATGCATTACATGAAGAAGGGATGACACGCCCTAACTCACATAACGCATAATATGCAATGCATAAGAGGAGATGTGAAGCTCCCCCTACACACTTGTATCGCATAAAGAAGAGTTGTCAAGCTCCTCAATATAAGATACACTCAACATGAATCTATATGTAGAAGAGATGTTAAGCTCCCCTTGCATAGAGGCAATATATATTAAAACATTTTTAAGTCAAAGTTTTTAATAATTACTTAAAACAAATTTTGAAATTTACTCAAGGTAATAAAACACATTTTGAGATACCTATGTAAATAAACAAAATTTTTGAGATACCAATTGGAACTAAAACATATCAAAACATTTTTTTTAAGAATCCAATTGTAACTAAACAATACAAATTTTGAATTCTAATGGTAATTGAAACATTTTACCAATTGAAATAACAATAAAATTTTGATACCAATGAAAGAAAATATTTTATATTTTGATACCAATTTAAATTTTCATGGATACCAATTGAAATAAATAGATCAATAGATATCAATTGAAATATATTATACATTTTGATATCAATAAAAATACCAATTGTAGAAAAATATCAATTGAAGATAATGTATAAGCTTATATAAAGAGTACCAATTGAGAAATCAATTGAAAATTAAGATTTGAATTAACCTTAGCATAAACATACTTGGTGCTTAAAACATGTAAATATCTTATAAATCAAGCACAAACAAATCATATATATGTATGAAAATGAAAATACCAATAGAAATTGATATTATTTGAAATGTGAAGCATACATATATAGAAAATATGAGTATATACAAAAAAATCAATTGAGATACCAATTGAAAATAAGATGTAAATCAAGTATATAACTCATAATAAACCACCTTTTTTATGCACAAGATAAAAGATTTTCAATAAGGCTTACAAGGCATACTCGCCCATCCGTCCACCCATGAAGGGGTAGGTAGGGGTTTTCAAAAATAATTTTAAAAATATTTTAGCATTGAAAATCACTACCAAATGAAGAACAATAACTAGTTAAAAGTAATTTTGAAAAACTAGTTAAAGATCCTTCAAAACATGAGACCAAATCATATGTATCATGAAACATACTAAATACACAAAATTCGACACTCAAGGTCCATAAATCTCAAAATGATCATGAAATATAGTCATGAATAAACAAATAAAGTGTGAGTGCACAAGAATCATGTAATTATAATTTTCTATGAAGATAATCAATGATGCTTAAAACAAAATGAATATCATTTTATCATAAATCATAAAAATCATGAAATTTATTTTTCGTATAAAGATGAAAATCATAAAAAATTCATTTTCATCTAAAAACAAACTTCTAGGTATATGTATGTTTTTATCCAAAACTAATAATATGCATACATATCCCAAACATAAAAAGAGTCCATAATATAAATTGCATGAAGGCAAATGACTCAAGGAGTATACATGTATATTTATTAGATTTGAATAAAAATTGCATATACATGAAGCAAAACATGAAAATAGGCAAAACAAGTGTAAATGAGGAAATCATCAAAACTAGGTTATACATGTGCATATAGTGAGTACAAATGAACAATGAAGTGCAAACATATATGAATCAAATGTCGCTCACTACTTGTATATGTATATACACAAGTTTTGACAAAAACTACATTTAAACAAGTTATATACCTCATGAAGCACAAAACAAATAAAACATGAACATGCTAAAATATCATATATGAAAAAGCATGAAAATAAAATAGGAGTTTAGAGATAGTTACCAAACGAAAGAACTATGCTCTAATTCTCCAAAACATGGTGGTTGTCCCACCAAACTTCCTTGATAGCGGTGCATTAAATGTGTGTCCATCAAGTCCATGTGCATCCACCATCAAGACACCATCCCTCTCACGTTTTGTGAGAGCCCGCACCTACATCACATACAAAAGGTGGGGATTTTGGTACCCATTTTCTTTTGGGTCATTGAGGGTTAGCATTGTAAGGAACCCAAACTTTCTTGTTAGCAAAATTTAAAGTGTTAATTCTATCATAACAAAATCTTGCTAAATGGCCTTTGCGGCCACAATGTGTACACTTGTACATTCTAGGATGCATATGTGTATGAGTATGATCATGACGTACAAAGTGTGCATATGCATGTTGTGGGTGATGTGCATGAGCATGTGAAAATTGTTTCTTTGAAAACAAAGTTTTCAATCTTTTATGATTAAATGCACAATCGCTCAAAGTTGAGCTCAAACTATCAATTCTATTTTTTAAAAATTTAACTTCATTTTTATCAATAATGGCATGTAAAACATGATCAACAATCTTATTCTTTTTAGAAACATTCTTTTTCTTTTCAACAATTTTTCTTTTCAAGGAAGTGTTTTCATGCAAAGCAACTTCTTTTTATTTTTCCACCAAAACAATTTAATTTTTCAAAGCATTATTTCCTTCACACATGTCATTTAATTTAGAAAGTAAGGAAACATTTTCATTTTTCAAAGATTCATTTTCTTTTGAAACATTTTCAAAATTAGTTTGAAAAGAATCTTTTTCTTTTAACATGCAATCAAATTTATTTTTCATTTTCTTATTTTCTTTTCTAAGCATGTCATATTTTTCAAGAAGTTGTTGACAAAATTATTCAAGCTCATCATAAGACATATCAACATCTCCTTCTACCTCGGATCCGGTATTTACCTCAATGGGGTTATCCCCTTAGACCATGTAGCATACATTGGAAGCTTCACTTCCAACATTCGAGCCGCTCCCCGCATAGTATTGTTCTTGTTCGCCAAGGGAGATCAAAGAGTTTCATACTACAAAAACCGAATCAAGATTAGCAACCCTAGATAAATAATCATCATTTAGGGTAGGTCTTAAAGCATGTAGGGCTTTTGCATTAGCCTCAATATTTTTTTCATTTAAACAATAAGAATCTCTAGTAGTGGCAAAATAAACATGCATCCCTAAGGCTTTAAGGTACAAAGACATCTTAACCTTCCAAGTTTGGATATTAAGAATGTCAAAGGTGAGAGGTGACATGAAATCCATGGTGTGTGTACAAATATTGTGATTAGCTATAAAATGAGGATCTTTAACTCTAGGTTGTTAGACTCAAATCAAGAGCACGTGGCTTTGATACCAACTGTAATCACCTAGAGGGGTGAATAGGTGACTAGCTAATCTAATGGTCAATAATGCGGAATTAAAAACTTATTAATGCAAACTCAAACTACTTAAACTAAACACCAAGTATAACACAAGAGTGTAGCCGGATTCCCCGTGAAGGGCTCTGAACTAACTCCTTAAGATTCCTCTAAATAACAGTTGAGGTGTCGCGTTGGCTCTCTTGGTTGAATACAAGTGTTAGCAAACAATCCCCAAGCATATAACAATATGAGCACAAATATATATCAAGCATGTAAAGATGAAAGCAATATAAGCATGCAAGATATAAACAAGTAAGAGATAGAGAGCGCAATCGCAAACATGGGAGATTTGTTTCAAGGTTGGAGAACACTTGCTCTACGTCCCCGCCTTCAACAGTTGAAGGATTTTCACTAAAAACGATCCCACCGGATCACTCGGTGCCGCAACACCTACAAGACGAGTTCACACTTGAACTCATTGGACTCTCTAGTCCCTTCACTTGTTCCCGCAAGAACTACACACCGCAAGCCCACTAGCTCGCCGAGGCCGCACCTCAAACACCGAGTTCCCACTAGAACCCGAAACAATGCGAACACACACGTCCGCCTCCTCAAAGCAAAGATAAAGTCTTTGGTGATCACCACACTTTGATCACCTAAAACAGTCTCACAATAACACTCCTATAGGATGAATATATCAATGGATAGCTCAAGTATTTGTGAGAAAAATAAGGATGGAAGTTGTGGTGAAAAGCTCAAGAAACTCTTTTGAAAAACACTCTTGATAAACTTCCTTTTGAATTGGAAATATTTGCTCTCAAACTAGTGGGAAAAACCTCTTAATAGAGTAGAAAAAATAGCTTTAAAACTCTCTAAAAATCTTGTATCAAACAGCCCAAGAAACCCCCAATTTATAGGCTATCCAAAAACTAGCCGTTGGGGTCCAGTCAGCAGCTCTGGCTGTTGTCGGTCGACCGGCAACGGTCAGATTTCTGACCATTAGAGTCTCGGTCAACCGGCCCGATCGACTTGGCCTGGAACAGAGAGCAGAGCTCTCTGCCGGTCGACCGGGGCTTTCCAGAGAGCAGAAGCTCTCTGGCAGTCGACCAGGTCGGTCGACCGGCCCTCCAGCCAGAACTGGCGTGCACGTCTGTGCACATCGATCGACCGACTCAGTCGACCAACTTCTAGCTCGGTCGACCGGCCCGGTCGACCGGCAGAAGCCAGAACAGGGTTGTTATAGGGATTAAAAACTTGGTATTTTGACTAAAATAAAATCCCATAAAATCTCTAATATTCTACAAAAATAGTTTCAGTATTATACTTTGATATACAAATATGTTTGAGTATAATCAAGACATGTTACAAACATTTTGAACTATTTTTTTAACTTAAAAATTTTGGCATAAAACAAAAACTGTATTTTTCCAAAATAGATTTTTTCAAAACTTCTCCAAATACAAAAACAAGATATTTTAAACACTTTTAAAGCATAGAGTGTATGGATATGATCCACTACACATACATGATGAAATATCTATGTTTTTGACATTAAGCTCTAAAATAAGTTTGGTTATGTATACTTTGAATTCCAAAAATCAAACCGGTATTTTTCCAAAATGAAAATCCTTTTATGAAAACTCATCTAAATCAAGAGTGTTTGTGTGTTGGTATACTTGAGCAATCCACCAACTATTCTATCCTTTACATTTTAACTAAAAATAAAATCTTAACTAAAACAAACCTAGACTCAAGTCTTGATCTTGAAGGTCTTCACTTGAAGTCTTCTTTTCCTCTTGACTTGGTCCAAACTTGATCCAAAGAGCTAGACTCCTCTTGAGTACTTGATGTGGTCTTGATGCATAGGCTCTTGAATCAAACCGTGCTAGCTCCAAAACTTGACTTTAATCCTTTGTTGAAGCTAACACCAATTAAGATCTTGATCATAAATCTGAGACTAATTAAACACAAGATCATTAGTACTTATAACTACATGAGTTGATCATCATCAAAACTACAGTGATGGGCCTTTGGGTCAACAAGGATATGTTTCGAGATTCGAGCCACTGTTTTACATCCCCGCCTTCAACACGATGAAGGATTTTCATTATGAGCGATCCAACCAGATTGTCAATCAATTACAAGTTCTCACTCGAACTCTTTGGACGCACTTGTCTTCTCTCACGGTGCCGCAACACCAACTTGGAGCTCACTAGCTCGCTCGAGGTCGCAGCCTCTACAACTTCTCAATCAAAAAAAACGGTGATCAACACTTGACCACAAAGAAAGCTCACAAGCACAACCTTACAACCAAGATGAAGTGAAACACTTGGGATTGTGTAGTGCAAATAGCAAGTAGAGAAGTAGAGGAAAGGGCTCAAGCTAAAACACCAAATTTTGAAAATAGTTGGCTCAAGAGAAAATCTTTTGCAAAAAGGCTAAACTATGAAAAGCTTTGATATAAGGCTTGTAAAATCTTGTTATTAAGTTGTTTCATAGTCCCACTATTTATAGGGGATGAAAATAATGCTAGAAAACTTAATAGATCCGTTGGGGGCAAGACCTAACTAAAAACAAAAATGAATCTGGCCGTTGGGAGTCAAGTCAGCAGAATTTTCTACTTCCGATCGACCACCAACGGTCAGATTTCCGACCATTGGGAAAAGCGGTTGACCGGACGGTCGACCGTGGATCCCAAACAGAGAGTGAAATTCTCTGTCGGTCGACCGGGCGGTCGACTGGAACAAACAGAGAGCACTGCTCTTGCTTCTGGTCGACCGGCCGGTCGACCGAAGTGCACGACTGCACTTTGGTGCATGTCGATCGACCACCTGGTCGACCGACAGAGTAGTTTTGCTCTGCCAGCGGTCGACCGCCCGGTCAACCGGCTGAGGGCCAAAACAGATTTTTGGGTATCTTTACAAAACCAATCTTTTTCTAATAAATTATCTGTTGATAAATAAATACAAAATAGAGTTCTAAGGTTTTGAATAACTAGAGTGTGATCATAGACCAACACCAAATATATTAGAACTATATTTTGATAAAAATTCTTTTCTAAAACAAAAACTAGTTTTTCCAAAACTTGTTTTTCCAAAACCTGATTTTCTGAAACTCTATTTTTCTGAAACTCAGTAAGAAATCAGGTAATAAATTTTGTTTTGAAAAACACAATGAGACATGAAATGTGTGTGTGTGTGACAATTCCAAAAGCTATCAACTTCTTTCATCTTGGTTTTGACAAAAGACTATAAATCCTAATTAAAATGGAAAGGTAAAAATACAAATCTTGAAATAGTCTTCTGATATGCTTGATCCTTGAGCTCTTCTAGTGTGCTAAGCTCTAGGATCTAAATCTTCTTGGCTTCCAAATGCGTGAGTCTTGTGATGGATCTGAAATGCAACATATGTTTTTACCTGAAACTTATTTAAACAATTTTGTTAATACCTAACTACATATAGTTTGTTATCATCAAAACTTGGGCAAATGGCCTTTAGGCCAACACAACCAAGCGCAGGGATAAAATCACATATATGAAATACTGAAATATAAGTAATATCATCTACCATATCAGAATAAGACAAGTTAAGAAAAGAAACTAAACTCATCAGAGAGCAACAGAACCAAAATAGGATCTACGATCAACTCTCTATACCGGCTATCTGATCTGAATACTGAAATATAATAAAGGTTCGTCAGAAGCGGACCAGCAAGAGTACACGAAGGGACAGGAACATTAAAAGAGAGAATATGAGGTTGCAGTAACAGTACAAGTAGGGAACTAAAACAATAAGAATAATATGACTAGTATTATCGGGAACTGATAGTAATAATAATAACTAAAAAATCGAGACGATAGATCATGCACAAGGAGATTGTGCATGCATGGTGTGACATATATATAATGAACATGAAATGTCCTGGACGAGTAACTGTTGTGTAACATAATCACAAAATCACAAGAACATGAGATCACAAGATAAAATAACATGGTAAGTCCACGAACATCATGTAGTCAAGATAATGCATGTCACATGAGTCTCAAGTGTCAGTATCATGAAAATATGAGTCAGGTATTATATCACTAAAGATAATGCAGGATATGATGCAAGCGTATTTGTCTAGCATGTTTTATTGCCCTAACTAATGCAACCATCCTGTGCCCCATCCCACAGGACAACTGCATATCAAACAAGTGATGCGTTAGTGGATCCTGAGAGCAGGGAAATATAGTTCACTGTACTCAGATATCATGTAACATGTAATAGCATGAGCGCACATAAATCACTAGAACACGAGAACACGTGTGGCAAGGCCTTCGGAGGAGCCACCCTTCCAAGCGCACCTCCTTGCATTTTTCCTGCTATAGTCTCCCCTAGAAACCCCAGCTTGGTTAATTTTATTAATCAATGCAAGTTCAAAATAGTGTGACTCAGTGTACATGACCCAGAATCGGTATCAAGAACATTATTGACAGATAGTGAATATAATGTGTATCAAGATCACGGAACAATGTAGACAATGACAGTGACAAATACAAAGTAGTACAAGTGATGTCAGATATATGCAAAGTAGTGCAGGTGATGTCAGTGTCATATAATCCAAAAGCTATAGTAAATCGACCATGATCATATGTCCATACTCCAATAAATTTCTCGAATAATTCCTTAAATTATAAAGGTCAATTTCCTCAATTTATTTTCAGTAATATCAGGATCACAATATCTTCTGACATTTATCCTCAAGATTTCATCTCATAATTCTTATTCGTGATCAGTATTAATTTCATGTCAATAGAACAGTCTACCAGATACAAGCAATCATGTCAACATATATGTTTATTGCTTGCATGATCAATAACGAGATGCAAAATGATATGCAAGTCAAAGTAACATGATCATGAGGTGAAATCGGTAATAATATTAAGAGTAGAATAATTAAAGATTATAATCTGAGCAAAGAAGATATAATATGATCATGGGATAATACAGATAACCAGGAATATGATATCGAGTGATAACGACCAAAGGATAATACTGAAATAGGAAAATCAAAAGGGAAGAGAAGCGTGAACACTTGCCTGATGCCGTCGGAACCTGATTTTTCTTAACGGCAACCAGCACTGAGGAGGATTCGTGGCCTAAATATTGCATGAGTTAATTAGAGACTTGACATTTTCTTTATTCAGTGATGAGTTAGATGAGAAAGTAATTTTTATTATTTATTATATTTTTGGTTGGTTAATATTTTCAAATAATTCAATTTTTTGAATTTAGTAACCATTTAAAAATATGATAAAATACATGCATAACTAATAAATTAATGTATATTATTTACATAATACTGGAATATGAATTTTTCTTTTTTTTGATATTTAGAAATTTATTGGCAATTTTTAAATAAATAGTCATTAATTAATGATTATAAAAATTATTTAATTTCATGTTATTCTAAGTAATATTACACCGCAAATATTACAGAGTCCCAAATTCAGTTTGTGATTTTTCTGTGAATTTTTTGGATTTTTTAGTTTATTTCTGATTTTTTTTGAATTAAATAAGCCTAAAAATCAATAAAAACCTTAACGGGTCTGGCTGCTACAGTAACGAGCCTGCTACAGTGTTGGGTCTGGGTCTGAGTTTGCTATAGTAATATTTCTATAGTAATATTCTGAATTTTATTTCTTTTCTTATCTTTCCTTTTTGTTTTTCTTATTCTTTGGGGTCGGGTCGGGTCGGGTCTGTAAAATAGACCTGAACCCAGGTTTTGTCAGCCACCCTGGCCCGACCAGACCAGGCCTGGCCAGACCTGGCCCAGGCCAGGTCTGACTAGCTGGCCTGGCCAGGCTCTCGACCTGCATGGCCGAGAGCACAGCGGTTGCTGCTCTCGGTCAGAGGCCGAGAGCACAAGTCTCATCTCTTTTTTTCCTACTATAATTAAAATTTGTAAAATCTAATATATAATTAGGATGTATATCTAGGGTATCCCGAAATTTTTTTATTAGCATTCTATAACATGTATATCATGGTAAAATTAGTAGTAATAACTAGTGTTTACAACCTGTTTGATGAAATGCCACAAAGAACTAAAATCTATAAAAATGCAAAATAGCTTACCTGGAACGCTTTCCTTCAGTCTGAATCTTCTTCTCCCCGTCCAGCACTTCAGAATTTTGGGAGAAAAAGTAACCATGCTCACGCAATCGGTGAGCACTAGCTTGGTCGGTCTCCGATGGAGATTGTCGGAGAAGACGGAGGTCACGGAAGTGGTCGATGACGACGAGCTCGACGGATCTCCCGGACTTGGGGGTGCTCGAGGATGGCCGCGCGACGTGGTCATGGAGGCCGACAGAGGAGGTGATCGCGCGGCTCAATGGAGATGTTTGCGGAGGATGCTAGGCCATGGCTCAGCTAAGGACTACGCGCAGGAAGCCTAGCAGCAGCACAGAGGTGTACGACTGAGGGGATAGTGATAGAGCTCGAGGCTTGGCTGAAGAAGACACGACAAGGGGTGTTGCAGCCATGGTAGGGGTTGCGAGTGTTATGTGGCGGCCGGGGAGGGCGCGGGCTGCTGGAGTTTTGGAGTGGGTTTAGTTGTGTGATAAGAAGAGTGGGGTTTATATATGGAGAGAGAGAGAGAGAGAGAGAGAGAGAGAGGAGAGAGTACATGGAGAGAGGGAGAAAGAGTGGGTGAGAGAGAGAACGGGTGGGGACGTGAGAGAGAGGAGCGCAGGTGGAAGAACGTAGGGGGAAGAGAGAGGGAAAAGTGTTGCAGTATGGGGGACGTGGGAAGAAAGTGGGGGAAGATGACGGGAAGGTTTGCAATGGTTAAATATAATGTGTTTTTTCCCTAATCATACGCTAATGTGGCATGGTGGTAGGAGCTTTGGAGTTGGGGAATGGGATCACGGGTCCGAAACCTGGACATAACAATCTAAAGGGATCTTCTTTTTTGAATAAAGGGGTGAAGTTGATAATGGTTAGGTACTTTCTGTTGGCATTTCTTCCACATGCCAAGGTGGCCATGTGGTTAGAGTGTCCAATTCACATGAAGGGGATTTAGGTTCGAAAACAGCAATCAGAAAGAAAAATAATTTTCATTTTATATTTTGATTTTATTTTTATTTAATTGCATTTTTATATAAATCAATATTTAAACATTAGTATATTGGATTAAAATCCTATTAATTCAGAAAAATCCTCAAAAATAGAATATGTCATTATGAACATTATTTTGAAGTCGAATCTCCCAAATTCATCCCTGATTGTTAATTAAAAATTTTGGAATCAGTCCATGACACCGATCGACCCCGAATTAAGATTCTTCTCCAATAATTCCCAAAATTTTTAGAAGATCCAGAAAAATTAAAATATTAGAAAATAATATCTTGAGCTGAAAAGGCCTTAACTTAGATTTCAGGATGATTAAATCAGGTACCGGATACCAGTATCGACCAATGTACATAGGGAACCAAGGATTACACCTTCATTTAACACCCCTCCTATCCATCACTCCTTTTCAATCTCCCTCTTTCTTTTTCCTTTCCTTTTCTTTTTTCCTTTTCCTTTTTCCTTCTCTTTCCCCTTATCTTTTTCTTTTCCTTCATTTTCTTTTTCATTTTCCTTTCTTCTTCTCCCCTGGCGCCAATGAGAGCCTCCTCCCCTCCTTCTTCCTCCCAAAATTCTCCCCCTCTCTTCTCTAATTTCTCCCTTTTTCCTTTAAATTTTTCTCTCCTTCTCCTTCTCTTTCTCTCCTCTACCCCCCATTCCATATCTCCCACTTTATTTGCTACTTTCTCCACTACCATCACCGGTGCCACCACCTAGCCAACCACCTCCAGTCACCTCTTCGCCATCGGCGGCCCACTAACCTTCGACCAAGACCACCACCACCAACACCCTACCACTTCCATCATCTCCTCCCCCAACTCCATCCCTCTCCTCCATTTCCAACACCAACAACTTCACCACCATCTTCATCTCCACTTGCCACCACCAAAACTGAACACCCCATCCCCTTCTCCTCATTAGGGTGGCCGGCGGCCACCCCTGGCCTCCGCCGGCCTCAGGCGCCCGGCGCCGCCGCCCCCGGCGCCCTGGCCACGACCAGGGCCTGGCTAGGCATGACCTGGCAGAGCCAGGCCGTGACCTGTGGGGGGTTGCTGCTGATTGTTCTACATATTTACATATTTTACCACTTCCATACTATGCATTTTGTAAATAAAATGTGATTTCTTACCCATTTTCTCTCTATTTTTACAGGTCCACAACTTAAAAGAGAAAAAGCCAATTAATTACTTTAATTAGCAATAATTAAAGTGATTAAATCCATAATCCCAAAAGAGCCCAAGATTTGAATTTGGATTCAGTTGAGATCCGCGCGCCCATTGGATCTTTCAGAAGGCCACGTGGATAACCACCCAACAAACAGATCACAACAGAAAATCTGGGCTCAACGGCCCAGATTCTGCCGCCAAAACCCAGGATTCTCTGTGGATCTGCGGCAGTTTAAAGTCAGTTAGATCCCGGATTTTGCGCCAACGGCCAGGGCTCTAGATCTTTCTCAGGGATGGCTATAAATAGAGGACCAAGGACTGTGCGTGAGAGAGAGAGAAGAAAAGAAAATAGGGAAACTCTTGCATTTTGTTTTCCTAGGTTTTTAGTCTTCATCTTCTTCCTCCTAGAGATTTTGACAAAGTGAGAGAGAGAGTGCTGTTTGAAAGCTTGTATCAAGGAAGTGACATTCTTGTAGCCAAGGATTAATCAAAAGGACTCCATTCTTCTCTTTGCAAAACTCTAGTATGTTTTACTTTACCTTGCTTTAATTTCTTGCTTTGATTCTAGTTCATTTCTATTGCTTGAGTTTTGTTGCTTTACTTCATGAATAGTTGCTTTGTTTCTAGTGTAATGGCTAGCTAAATCTTTATTGCATGGCTAGCTAAGAACTTACCTAGCTAACTTCGATCTCCTTAGATGATGCTTATCTTTATACTTGCATTGTGATCACCTCTATTACTTACCAAGGAAGTAGAGTTGCTTTCCCTTGGCAATTGCTTGTTCATACTCCCTATGACTCATGTGTGCCTCATTTAGAGCCTTGTCTAGAACAAGAGCCTTTGATGGAACATGAAGATGGTTCACCTACATATGCTACTTGTAAGAACAACTTCTCTACTTCAAGCTAAATTGTTGTTATGTCTTGAATGTTTGAATGAACGTTGTATCTTCTTTTTAGCATCCTTGAGTGTCACTTCTAGATTTCATCATTGAACATCTATCTAAGAGAGCCAATGACTCATTATGAGGCTTCAAGCTAGAACAAGAGAACACTCATCTTCAAGAAGGTAAAGTACTTGAACAAACAAGCAAGTTATATCAATTGCCAATGAGTCAATACGAGGCAATCAAGCATCACCATTGAGTTTAGCAAGTTAGCAATGAGGTAAAGTTAGCTAGCCATGTACCTTATCATCTAAAGTTTTCAAACACTTTCTTTACTAGTTTCTCTTTCTCTACAACACACTTCACTCAAGTTCTTTTTGATTTCTTTTTCCATAATGCACAAATCCACCACTTCTTTTCTTCTTGCACTTGTGTAATTACATAGAAGATTCTTCGTCTTCTTGCTTCACTTCGAACCGTAACGATTTCATCGCTAGCTCTCCCGGAGGATCGACCCGGTATAGCCATTGCTATAGCGGAGATTGGAAAGGGTATATTGATCTTTAAATACATTTGAGGAGTAAACGAGCACCAAGGTTAATTCTAAACCTTTCCTCCTTAACTGAATACTTGTGCAAAAACTCTACACATCTCTTTCCCAATCAAATTTTTGGCGCCGTTGCCGGGGAGAGCAACGGTTTTTGGTTGAAAAGTGAAGAACTAAACGAAGTCTCTTCTCTGTTGCAGGTTACAGGTTGAAGAAACAGCAAAATTTGCATAGCAGAAACATATAAGTGGACCTGGGCCTCTGCTCTCGAAAGCAGAGACCAGGATCCCTCCAAATTGCCGCAAATTCTGGGCTTTTGCCGCAGAATTGCGGCAAAGAGGAGATCACTACTGACCATTTTTCTGCAGGACTTGCTTCTCTGCAAAATACAGCTGCTGCTATATTTTAAATCTTGTTTGCTTCACCTGATATCTGCTAATCAACAGTAAAAAATTTGTTGCAAAAGTTAAAATTGTTTAGACATTTGCATCTCTAAGCACGTGTCTTTCAATTTCTTTACTTTTACTGTTGAAGAGTGCGGGGGACAAGGTACATAAGCATAGCATATAGACTAGGACTCACTCATTGTTTGATTTAATTACGCTTTGAGTGAACCTTGTTTGTTGATATCGTACACTTGCACTAATTGATTCTAAGGGCAAATCCCATAAAAAAGATAAGGTGGGGATTTTATCACCCCTTCCTTAGCCCACAAACCATTTTCCCCACGCACTCACAATCCTAAGCTTCTAAATAAAAATTGGTAGACGTTGGCCCTAGGGACATCCGGACTCACTTAGGAGATTATCCTAAGGGGAAAAGTGTTGAAAGTGACTTTTGTAAAATCGGTGTCTAGGAAAGGGGTTGAGGGCCGAAAGCCCGAAGGTTGTTGGTTACTTAATTAAGGAACGTCTCTGACGGAAAACCTCCCACCAACCTTACCCTTCCCTGGCTGATTTGCTTATAGTCAAAGTCCACACCAACCTCCTGTGGACGATCTAACGTTAGGAGTCGTCTAGGTCCAGGAAACCTAGAAAGCTTGGATTGATTTTTTTCTTTTTTCTTGGTTGTTATTTTTCATTTTTCGCCTATGTGATCGGTGCACGTTGATTGTGTAATTGTATGCAAGAGTGGTATCGAGATCCGAATTCTGCGAGGCTTGTGAGAGTTTCTACACTGCCACATACACCACCACTCGACACAATCATGACCACCAACGTGTCGTTGCAAGACAAGTTCTATCCTATCCGCACATCACTTCCATCTTGCATTCTCCTCCCAAACAAAATGGAAATAATTTTGAGTTGAAGCCCCAGTTCATAAACACTCTTCCACGATTCCATGGCCTTGAACTGAGGATGCGTACTTCTTCATCCGAGAGTTTGAAGAAGTATGCCTTATGATGAGAATTTCCCAGTTAACCGAGGATGCTGTCAGACTTAGGTTTATACCTTTCGCATTGAAGGATATTGCTAAGAAGTGGCTTTATAATCTCCCAGTTAGCTCAATTTCTTCTTGGGATGACTTCGTTAAGGTCTTTCTTAAAAGTTTTATCCTATCCATAAGACAGCCCTTATGAGGAAAAATATAATGCAATTCAAACAAGAAGCCAATGAACCGTTTTGGAAGTATTTTGAGCGCTTCAAAGACCTAGTAGCCCTGTGTCACCATCACGGTATAGAAAAATGGCGCCAGTGCCAGATTATCTATGATGGGCTTGATTATCAAACTAAGACGCTCCTTGAAACCATGTGTCAAGGAGAATTCTTAAAGAAGGATGAAGATCAGGGTTGGGATCTTTTTGAGGCATTAGCTGAAAAGACAGTCCAGTGGGAATCATGTACTGAGAAACCTGCACCCACAACTTCCAGAACTGGTTTACATTCCATAGAATCCTCAATAGCTGCAGAAGCTAAGATAACTCAGTTGATGAAGAGGATTGAGTTGCTAGAGTCCAGGGAAAACTCTGCTGTGAATCAGGTCAACCCATCTGTTGTTAATCCGGGTTGTACCTACTGCCATGATCTGAATCATCTGTTTGAGGAGTGTCCAGTTTATCAAACTCAAATGTTTCAGGAGAGTACAAATGCCACGTACACCAGACCTACTTATAATCCTTACTCCAAAACCTATAATCCGGGATGGCGAAACCATCCGAATTTCTCTTGGAGTCAGTCTAGCCCTGAGCAGCCGAGACAACCATTTCCACAACAATACCCTGCTCAGTCTCATCCACAGACTTACCACCAGAACCCACCAAATGTTCATTCATACCAGAGTCCACCCAGATTCCAGTCATATCAAAATCCTGTACCATACCAAGGAAATTTTCAGCCCCAATTTCAGCATCATCCACCACCCAATCCTTCAGACAAAAGAATTTCTGATTTGGAGAAAATGATAGAGACCTTATCTAAGAACCAAGCTTCAATGATGAATAATCAGCAGCAGGACATGAACAAATTACAAATTCAAATAGGGCAGTTGGCTAACTCTTTGACTGAAAGACAAAAAGGAATGCTACCTAGCCAACCTGTGCCCAATCCCAAAGCCCATTTTCCTCTGCACGAAGTTGAAGACTTGGGACCCAGCCAATGCCAAGCAATTCAAATCCTTAGATCTGGAAAACGTGTAGATAACAAGGTTTCAAATCAATCTCCCAAATCTGTGTCACCACCTTCTGTTCCAATTCAACCCATGCAAGAGAATCCTTCATTAAGCACACAACCATCCACTTCTCAGTCAAAAGGAAAAGAGAAAGTTGATGAGCAAACATATAAGCCTGTTGTCCCATTCCCAAATAGGCTTACAAATCATAAGATGAATGCTCACATGGAGAAGATAAGAGAGATATTCAACCAAGTACAAGTCAATGTCCCTCTCTTTGATGCCATTCAACAAGTCCCATCCTACGCCAAGTTTTTGAAAGAAATGTGTACTAAAAAGAGGAAAGCAAATGTCCCTAAAATGTCTTTTTGGCTTCTAACATAAGTGAACTGCTCAATGGTCCGATCCCTGTGAAGTACAAAGATCCAGGAAGCCCTACCATTTCTTGTATCATAGGGCAGACCACCATAAATAGGGCTTTGCTAGACTTGGGTGCGAGCATCAATCTTCTCCCCTTTTCCGTCTATCAACAGTTAGGGTTAGGCAACCTTCGTCCAACCCAGATGACTATCCAATTGGCTGACCGCTCTGTAAAGATTCCAAAGGGAGAAATTACAGATGTTTTGATACGGGTCGGGGAATTTATTTACCCCGTGGACTTTGTTGTTCTTGAAACACAGCCCGTACACAATCACAGAGCGCAAACACCCGTCATTCTCAGACGTCCTTTCTTAGCCACCGCAAATGCAATAATCAATTGTAGAAATGGATCAATGCGGTTAACGTTCGGGGATATGACGAAAGAGGTGAATGTCTTTCATCTGGGGAAGCAGCCAAGGGATGTGGATAATGATTCCTTCGAAGTAAATTTGATTGAGGGTTTGACCAGTGAACATGTGGACGAGGTGGAGTATGAGTCTGAAGAGGAGTTTGAGTTGGAGTCGGATGACTTCAACCTGGATCAGATTGTTGGATCAAATGTTGAACGGACAACTAATTCCACCCCTATTCTTCCCTTGCACCATGAGCAACCTGTGATAGATCCGGTACCTTCTTCTGAGCTTAAGGCTCTTCCCGATCATATCAAGTACAAATACTTGGATGAGAAGGAATCCTTTCCTGTAATAATTGCATCCAATCTTACTGAACAACAAGAAGAGGACCTTCTGACTGTGTTAAGGGAAAATAGAGAGGCCATTGGTTGGACCATGGCTGATATCAAGGGGATTAGTCCTTCCATTGTCCAACATAGAATTCACTTGACGGAAGATGCCAAGCCTAAACGAGACCCACAGCGTAGACTTAACCCCATTATGCAAGAAGCTGTTAGATCTGAGATTTTGAAGCTATTAGACAATGGGATTATCTATCCTATATCTGATAGTCAATGGGTAAGTCCAGTTCATGCTGTGCCTAAGAAAGCTGGATTTACGGTGGTGGAAAATGAGAATAAAGAATTAATACAAACACGTCTTCCAACGAAGATTCGAGTTTGTATTGATTACAGGAAGTTGAATACCGCCACACGTAAAGACCACTTTCCACTTCCAATTATTGATCAAATGCTGGAGAGATTGGCGGGACACGAGTACTATTGTTTCCTGGATGGATATTCAGGATATAATCAGATCCCAATTGCTCCCGAAGACCAAGAGAAGACTACCTTCACCTGTCCCTTTGGAACATTTGCTTACCGAAGGATGCCCTTCGGTCTTTGCAATGCTCCTGCAACTTTTCAATGTTGCATGTTGAGCCTCTTTTCGGACATGGTAGAGAAATTTTTGGAAATTTTTATGGATAATTTTTCGATCTATGGGGATTCCTTTGAGCAATGCTTGTACCATTTAAAGTTGGTGTTACAACGCTGTATGGAGAAGAATTTGACACTTAACTGGGAAAAGTGTCATTTTATGGTCAGGCAAGGAATCGTGCTTGGGCACAAGGTATCAAGAATAGGAATCGAGGTAGACAAGTCCAAAGTGGAAGTCATAACAAAGCTCACTGAACCGACGTGCTTAAAGGACATTAGATCATTCTTAGGGCACGCCGGTTTCTATAGGCGATTTATTCAAGGGTTTAGCAACATTGCAAGACCCTTGACAAATCTCTTAGGAAAGGATGTACCCTTCATCTTTGATGAGGAATGTCAAAAATCATGGAAGGAGCTTAAAAGTAGACTTGTCTCTGCACCAATCATATCTGCACCAGATTGGACCAAACCTTTTGAGATTATGTGTGATGCTTCTGACTTTGCTATAGACGCTGTTTTAGGACAGTGTATTGATAATAGGCAACACGTAATCTATTATACTAGCAGAACGCTGAATGAGGCCCAACTCAATTACACAACCACTGAAAAAGAATTTTTAGCGGTTGTCTTTGCGATGGAGAAATTTCGTCAATATCTGCTAGGGTCCAGAACTGTTATTTTCACTGATCACTCCGCCCTAAAATACTTGATGCAAAAGAAGGATGCTAAGGCAAGACTGATTCGATGGATACTTCTTTTGCAAGAGTTTGATTTGGAGATTAAGATAAAAAGGGCGTTGAGAACGTGGTAGCTGATCATTTGTCGAGAATCCCAAATGCACCTAAGGAAAGTATACCTATTAATGACAATTTCCCTGACGAACACATTTTTGGGATATGTGGAGAGCCCTGGTATGCTGACATTGTGAATTACCTTGCTACCAGGCAAATACCTTCTCATTGGTCAAGTCAGGAAAAATATCGTTTTCTGCGTCAAATTCGGTTCTTCTTTTGGGATGAACCGTATTTATTCAAGTACTGTCCTGACCAAATCATACGTAGATGCCTTCCTGAGGATGAACATCAGAGCGTTTTGACATTCTGTCACAAGTTAGCTTGCGGTGGACATTTTGGTCCACGGAAAACTGCTGAGAAAGTGCTTCAGAGTGGATTCTACTGGCCCACTCTCTTTAAGGATGCATATAATTTCTGCAAGCTCTGTGATAAGTGTCAAATGACGGGTCGTATCACACAAAGAGACATGATGCCCCTCACACCCATCTTGCAAGTTGAAATTTTCGACCTCTGGGGCATCGATTTTATGGGACCCTTTCCTCTGTCTTACGGTAACCAATACATTTTGGTAGCCGTAGATTATGTTTCCAAATGGGCTGAAGCGATTCCAACACGGACAAATGACAACCATATTGTCATCAAGTTTTTAAGAGACTACATCATCTCTCGCTTTGGAGCCCCCCGTGCGATAATAAGTGATAATGGGAGTCATTTTTGCAATAGGGCTTTTGAAGCCCTGATGCGCAAGTATTCTATCACTCACAAATTATCCACGGCTTACCATCCTCAAACCAATGGGCAAGTTGAAGTCACGAATAGACAGATAAAAACTCATTTTGGAGAAAACTGTAGGACAGAACCGTAAGGATTGGTCCATCAAACTCACTGATGCCTTATGGGCATACAGGACCGCTTACAAGACTGTCCTCGGTATGTCTCCATATCGAGTTGTATTTGGGAAACCTTGTCACTTGCCTGTTGAATTAGAACACCGAGCTATGTGGGCTTTAAAACAGCTGAACTTGGATTTGGATAAAGCCGGTGCTTTAATGAAGTTGCAGATATCCGAGCTTGAAGAGCTGAGAAACGAGTTATATGATAATGCTCGGATCACCAAACACAGAACCAAGCTGTTTCACGATAGATCTATTCATAGGAAAATTTTTGTCCCTGGACAAAAGGTTTTGTTATATAATTCACGACTCCACCTTTTCCCTGGTAAATTGAGAACCAGGTGGTCAGGGCCATTTATTGTTCAAAATGTCTTCTCCCATGGTGCAATCGAGATTCTTGACCCAAATAATGGCAACAAATTCACTGTGAACGGTCAACGTCTCAAGCCATCTTTACCACTGATTCCTTGTCACACGAAGTTCATGAACTGGGTCTTTGTGACCCAGTTTATTTGTGACAATTCCATCTGTATAGTTTCCCAAGTATTTTCCTGTATATCATTTTTGGGACCACACTTGTAAAAATTTTTTTTCCACTTTTTGTAAATAAATAATAAAAATAAAATTAGGGATTTTTATGCTTATAAAAGTTTCACATTCCTAGGATTTTCTCTTCCCTAGGATTCCATTCACTTTCAAATTCCTTTGACCTAGGGTTGTAAATAGAACTTTGACCTAGGGATAAAATTGGAAAAGTCCCTTTACCTATCCCCTATAAATACTCTCCTCACTTACTTTTCTCCCTCAAACGCAGACATCTCTTCAGATCCAGATCCCTCCTTCCAGAGCCAACCTCTGCCAGTTTTTCCTTCACCAGATTCCTCAGATCTGCCGCAAAAACCCTTTTCTGGCCGCAACTTTGCCGCACTCTGGCCATCTCTGGTGCCCAGAAAAATTCTGCTCGGTTGATTTACTCTGCTAGTAGCAGATCCAGAGCAACTCTTCCAGAATCTGTCCCGGATGCCTTCTGCACAACTGTTTTGGATTTCCCCCCACGATCTCCGGGGGTGGTTTGCATTTTTCTCTCTCAAATCCATTGCTTAAGTTCTATCATCATACATGGCCCCGAACTTGTTTGTAGAAAGGGATTTTTCAGTGCTTTTGAATGATATTGGGGGATATGGGCACATCTTTGTGGATAGAATACGTACATGGAGTTGGTACTCTTTGGTTTATGATCACAATGACCTTGATGCATATTATTGCCCTGATCTTGTCACTACTTTTTACAATTCAATTGATCATGCATCTGTGAATCCTATAAATACTCTCCTCACTTACTTTTTTCCCTCAAACGCAGACATCTCTTCAGATCCAGATCCCTCCTTCCAGAGCCAACCTCTGCCAGTTTTTCCTTCACCAGATTCCTCAGATCTGCCGCAAAACCCTTTTCTGGCCGCAACTTTGCCGCACTCTGGCCATCTCTGGTGCCCAGAAAAATTCTGCTCGGTTGATTTACTCTGCTAGTAGCAGATCCAGAGCAACTCTTCCAGAATCTGTCCCGAGTGCCTTCTGCACAACTGTTTTGGATTTCCCCCCACGATCTCCGGGGGTGGTTTGCATTTTTCTCTCTCAAATCTATTGCTTAAGTTTTATCATCATACATGGCCCCGAACTTGTTTGTAGAAAGGGATTTTTCGGAGCTTTTGAATGATATTGGGGATATGGGCACATCTTTGTGGATAGAATACGTACATGGAGTTGGTACTCTTTGGTTTATGATCACAATGACCTTGATGCATATTATTGCCCTGATCTTGTCACTACTTTTTACAATTCAATTGATCATGCATCTGTGAATCATGACACGTATCAATTTGTATCTCACATGCCATTCGGTGACATCTTTGTCACCATCCCACTTATTGCTGGAGCCACTAATGTCCCTAGTCATCCCCACCATACTGAACCCTTGACATTGATAGATTATATGCCCATCATGGGGATCCGTTGTACCATTCAGGACCGTGGGCTCAAAGCCAATACGACTTTTCGAAATGTTCATTGCATTGGACGCTGGGTCCAACGCAATATTTTTGGGCTTGAACACCAATCGTCCTTTAACAGACCCGTGTTACAGGTAATCCATGATTTAATGACACATAACCACACGGTCTGTTTGAATAGGGCCATCTTCCGTGCCATTATTGACAATTCCTCCCGCACTCGGGGTGCAAAACATTCCCATGCGATATTAATCACACGTCTGTGTAAAAATTTTATATCAGACGATGTCTTTAATACATTTGACCGAGTGCCTGTTACTATAGAAAGACCCACAAGCTCGTATAATGGTTGTTTGCAGGCACTGTGGACACCTATTGCACAGCCTGAAAATGAACCTGTGGAGGTTGATTCGGAGGAAAGTTTAGAAGAAATTGATGAGCCCCAATTTTGGAGGCAGGAACCCCCCACTGATTCACGAGCCTTCATGTCCATCATATGGAAGGGCATGAAGAAGATTTTCAAGGGGCAGGTCCGACTCAGGAAGAGGGTAGAGGAGCAATCCTCTAGATTAACTAGTATGGAGGCCGCTTTGAGGAGATCACAGTCGGCTGGACCTAGCACCACCGCGGGTCCAAAACGACAGAGGGAGTAGCTTTTCCATTACCTATTTCATGCATCATTTTATCTTGCATGCATTGAGGACAATGCATGAGATAGGTATGGGGGGGTAGATGCTAACATAGGATTTTTCACTTTCTTTTTAGGTTTTTTATTTTTTTAGGATTTTTATTTTCTTTAGGTTTTTTTTTATTTTTAGATTTTTACCTTTCTTATAGATTTTCCACTTTCTTTTTAGATTTTACTTTTTCTTTTAGAATAAAAATAATAAAAAAAAGAAGAAGAAATTCTTTGATCCATGTCTAAAGAATTAAACTTGAAATTTAGGGATTAAGGAAGCTCTAAATTAAGATTTCTAATTATAAGTTGAAAAGAGGAGTTTTGTTAGATTTTTAGGTTAAGTAATAAAGGATTAGAAAAATTACTAGATTTTAATTCTTAATTTAGGATATAAACATTGAACATATTGAAGGATTAATCAAAGACTTTGTGATTTTAGTTACATATATATATATAATAAAAAAAAATATGTATATAAATAAATAATAAGCCACTAATTAAGCTGGTAGGTAGTGCCTCAAGAAGCATTACCAATCACGCCTAAAGGTGGTCAAAAAGAGAAAAAAAATATATAAAAATACTTAACTACTGATTAAGCTGGTGGGTAGTGCCTCAAGAAGCATTACCAATCACGCCTAAAGGTGGTCAAAAAAGAAAAAAATATAAATACTTAACTACTGATTAAGCTGGTAGGTAGTGCCTCAAGAAGAATTACCAATCACGCCTAAAAGTAATTAAGTCCTTAAATTCCTAAGTGGCCTAGTTTACTCGAGTCATCGAACCCTAGGGATGTTTTCTCATCTGATGCCCTAAAACCGTCTGGTTTGGGAGTCATCGGTAAGAGACTCGCTACATGGGTAAACTAGAAAACCTAAAGATGCTAAGGGAATGTAAATAAATAAACATTGTAAATAAAAAAAATTATATATATATTAGTAAATAAATGAACTTAGTCTAAGAAAGATCCTTCATATTTATAGATGTATATATCCTAGGATTGATACAAAATCCGGTTTTTAATCTTTTCCCTAAAATCTTAACCTAAGATGAAAACATAACTCCAAATAGACACTTATAAGAGGAATGAAAAATTTAGAGTAACCTAAAACCTATAGATCAAGTTAGAATCTTTAAAACATGGATCAAAAATTTCACTAACCCTTTTATTTTTCTTTATGGATTTTGTGGGTGCAATCCGCTGAAAACCCTCAGGAGACAACACTCCTCCTCTAGGATAACCTAGAGGTTTAACGACTTGTTGCACGTGCTCAGTGCAATCGTGTCACCTACGAAAGTGGTGTAATAAACTAGTTAGGATTTCTTTCTTTCTTTTTCTTTCTTTTTTGCTCGAGGACGAGTAAAAGCTAGGTATGGGGGTGTGATTGTTCTACATATTTACATATTTTACCACTTTCATACTATGCATTTTGTAAATAAAATGTGATTTCTTACCCATTTTCTCTCTATTTTTACAGGTCCACAACTTAAAAGAGAAAAAGTCAATTAATCACTTTAATTAGCAATAATTAAAGTGATTAAATCCATAATCCCAAAAGAGCCCAAGATTTGAATTTGGATTCAGTTGAGATCCGCGCGCCCATTGGATCTTCCAGAAGGCCACGTGGATAACCACCCAACAAACAGATCACAACAGAAAATCTGGGCTCAACGGCCCAGATTCTGCCGCCAAAACCCAGGATTCTCTGTGGATCTGCGGCAGTTTAAAGTCAGTTAGATCCCGGATTTTGCGCCAACGGCCAGGGCTCTAGATCTTTCTCAGGGATGGCTATAAATAGAGGACCAAGGACTGTGCGTGAGCCAGAGAGAGAAGAAAAGAAAATAGGGAAACTCTTGCATTTTGTTTTCCTAGGTTTTTAGTCTTCATCTTCTTCCTCCTAGAGATTTTGACAAAGTGAGAGAGAGAGTGCTGTTTGAAAGCTTGTATTAAGGAAGTGACATTCTTATAGCCAAGGATTAATCAAAAGGACTCCATTCTTCTCTTTGCAAAACTCTAGTATGTTTTACTTTACCTTGCTTTAATTTCTTGCTTTGATTCTAGTTCATTTCTATTGCTTGAGTTTTGTTGCTTTACTTCATGAATAGTTGCTTTGTTTCTAGTGTAATGGCTAGCTAAATCTTTATTGCATGGCTAGCTAAGAACTTACCTAGCTAACTTCGATCTCCTTGGATGATGCTTATCTTTATACTTGCATTGTGATCACCTCTATTACTTACCAAGGAAGTAGAGTTGCTTTCCCTTGGCAATTGCTTGTTCATACTCCCTATGACTCATGTGTGCCTCATTTAGAGCCTTGTCTAGAACAAGAGCCTTTGATGGAACATGAAGATGGTTCACCTACATATGCTACTTGTAAGAACAACTTCTCTACTTCAAGCTAAATTGTTGTTATGTCTTGAATGTTTGAATGAACGTTGTATCTTCTTTTTAGCATCCTTGAGTGTCACTTCTAGATTTCATCATTGAACATCTATCTAAGAGAGCCAATGACTCATTATGAGGCTTCAAGCTAGAACAAGAGAACACTCATCTTCAAGAAGGTAAAGTACTTGAACAAACAAGCAAGTTATATCAATTGCCAATGAGTCAATACGAGGCAATCAAGCATCACCATTGAGTTTAGCAAGTTAGCAATGAGGTAAAGTTAGCTAGCCATGTACCTTATCATCTAAAGTTTTCCAACACTTTCTTTACTAGTTTCTCTTTCTCTACAACACACTTCACTCAAGTTCTTTTTGATTTCTTTTTTCATAATGCACAAATCCACCACTTCTTTTCTTCTTGCACTTGTGTAATTACATAGAAGATTCTTCGTCTTCTTGCTTCACTTCGAACCGTAACGCTTTCATCGCTAGCTCTCCCAGAGGATCGACCCGGTATAGCCATTGCTATAGCGGAGATTGGAAAGGGTATATTGATCTTTAAATACATTTGAGGAGTAAACGAGCACCAAGGTTAATTCTAAACCTTTCCTCCTTAACTGAATACTTGTGCAAAAACTCTACACATCTCTTTCCCAATCAGCTGCCAACTCCTTTCTCTCTCTACTTTCCTTTTCTCTTCGTTTCCCTTCTGTCTATCTTAATCCTCTCTCTCTCTCTCTCTCATCTCTCTCATTCTCTTTCTAAATTTTGTTTCTTTCTCTAAGGCTCTCTCTAGCTCTCTCTCTCTCTCTTTAGATTCTTCTCTCTCTAGATCCTTCTCTCTAGCTCTCTCTTTTTCTCTATAAATTTTTCTCTCTAATTCTCTCTTTCTCTCTCTAGATCTTTTCTCTCACTAGCTCTCTCTTTCCCTTAATAGCCATCTCTTTTCTTTTGCTTTCTCTCTCTTCTCTCTCCTCTGTATTATTCTCTTTCTCTCTCTAAAAATATTTATTTATATTTTAATATATTTTGGTGCTTGCGAGTTTCTGGGATTCCAGACTTCTTGGCTTTTTTGAAGATTTAGGCAAGTGTCCTCGCCTCGTTTTGGGTTTTTTTTTGCTTCATCGGGTCGTCTATGTATTTTATTATGTATTTGGATTTGTATTCGTGTTTTACATTGGACTGTGCCCTTATATTTGTATGCAACCGAGTGCCCAGGATTGTACGTGTATATGCCTATGATGAATATTTATACTAGGGTAGTTTATTTCTTGTACATATACCATGCATGTGATATATTTTATTTTTGCTTTTATACCATGTGTGGATGATCCTTCATTGTCGCTCAGTCTCCGGGCTTCACTACTCCACGATAGCCTAGATATTATCACGTTTATGTGCATGCTCGTGTGGTATTTACATCTTATGCAGGTACCCTTGTGCCGACTCTGGGTTTCTGCCCACTCTCGGGATGGCTACCCAATTGGTGTTAGGCCTTGCACCCTTATAGGTTTCGTGGTAGCTACCGAGAGTGCGCTTAGACCCCGAGCGTACTTTAGCCTCGGGGCTCTCTCGTCCACTACCTCGAAAGAGGAGTGCGTTTAGACCGTCAGATCTCTTTTGCTCCACCTGGTAAGCATGCTTAAGTGTTAAGCGCTTTACCACTAGATTCGTCAAGGTGGACTCTGCTGGATTTTAAACTCGCCTTCTAAGCCGAGTCATTCCTGTACTCTGTCAGGCGCTCTAGTGTTAAAACATTATTGGTTGTCCGTACCTCCAGCTTTCTTAGCTCCATTTGGATGTTCGCTTGCTTGCTAATTACCTGCTGCCAGTTTTTCTTTTCTTCTTTTACTGATTGTAAATAGTTTGAAATCTTATTTATACTGTTTTTTGAACCTGCATGGTTTTTCAGTATTCGTACCGATCTCGTATATTGGTACTATTTTCTTGTATCATTTGACGTGCTTTTACTTGACGCGCTTACATATACTATGCTGTCTCTTGTCACCTGCCTGATATCACTCTCATATCATGCTATCACCTGACATCCAGCATGATGTATCTGACTCTTATAATTATCACCGATAATGGGAATGATGACCTGACATCTTGTTTACATCTTTATATATTCTAGTACAAACCGTACTACTGATACACTTGTACTCCTGATACTCTTGACTTGTTCCTACTCAATCCCGAAATCTGATAATTATCTAATAAACTATAAAAAGGGACACCTTACATCAGATCGGGGAAAACTTACGAATATCAATATATGTTCGTGTTTATAGTGGTATTAGGTATATTGTGCAACTAAAACTTCTGGTTCGACCTGAGGTCCTCCAGGTGACCGAGGGGAGCGTTGGCTCCCTCCTTCTTGGTGCCATCTTGAAAAGGGCATCCTGTAAGACCTTCCTGTACGCCTTGCGGCTGGTTCCGTACACCAGTAACGGAACACCCTGGACCGTGGTCCCGAGCATGCACGGGGCCCACTGTAAACATTGTTCGTTGATACTCCCGACAGTTTCCAATAACAACTTTGCTTTACTTAGATGTGGATATATGTGTGCTGTGACGCTAGTTCATATATCTAGACATCTGGGTAGGATGAGCAATAATAATAATAATAAAGGATGCCAACTAATAATTCGTGGTATGTTTTGCCGTGTTTGCTTTCCTCGGGTTTATTTTAAATTTCTGGTTTTATGATTATCATTATATTATAACTGCTTACATACTACCTTATCACTTCTGTTCTATTCCACCAATCTTCCGCTCTTATTATATTATACCATGCATGTTCCCTGCTTGATATTACTTACTATCTTTTTACCTGCTCCTGTATGTCTGTGCTCACGACAAGATTTTCAATACATGCTTTTTAATTCGAATTTATCGATACATGCGTGCTTATCCCGGCACGCCACTTGGCATTCAAAACACCACTCGTTGGGGAGTTCTGACTCTCCTGGATCCTCATGTCCAAATCTTAGAGTTTGGAGCTTGTAGATTTTCCTGATTGCTGATCAGAGTGGTGCAACAGAAGCGTGGATTATCGACAGACCGTCTGAAGCCCCATCCTTCCAGGTTTCTCTGCTCGGTTCACGACTTTTCCCTTTGTGACTCGTGAGCGTTTTTTGTACAGTTCTTAATTGTATATCTCTTTGTATTCTCGTATTTGTGTCATATCGGTGATGTAATATTTTTGTAATATAATATCTCAAGTTTAAATACTGTATTTTATTTTTCTTAGTATTTATTAATTTTTACTATATTTTTATTTTTATTAACTTGATTTATGAATTATTGCATTATTAACTAAACAAATTATTTTGGAATATTAAATTCTAATTTGGCTTTATATATTATTATTATTATTTCTTTTCAATATTTTTAGTTACTTATTAATATTAGTTCAATTATTATTCTTTTTATTAATTGTTATTATTTTTATTATTACTTCATTATGATTATCATTTATTTTTAATATTATTAGAGTTATTATTATTAATATTATTAATCTTGTTTTCATTATTATGATGGTTATTGTTAATTATTATTATTAGTGCTTATTATATTAATGTTAATTTTGATTGCTGTTATTGTTATTTATTATTATTAATATTAGTTATTGTTATTATTATTGTTGTCATTGTTATTGTTAATTAGGATTATTATTGCTTAGTAATAATTATCATTACTAGTTAAGATTATTATTATTTATTTTTATTTTCATGTATTAATATTGTTGTTGTTTCTAATTAATTATCATTATTATTATTAAGGTTATTATGGTTCTTATTCTCATTTCCTCTTTCTAATCCAATTCCCTACCCAATACCCACCCTATTATCTAAACCCATTACGCATATCTAATAAACCTAAACCCAAATCCAACCCGAAACCCATGCCCATTATCTGTCCCTATATAAACATCTCTTAATCTAATCTCCAAACCCTAACTCTCATTAATCCCAAATCTCCATCTTCCTTCCCCATCTTCAGTCGTGTGCCTCCTTCAACCCTAATGGCACATGACACCCCCTTGAACCACAATCCTAAGCCTCGACCATCTCCAAGCTGAGCCTCCACCTTCCCTCCATCTCTCATGGCATGAGCAGCAACCCAGCAGTGCTGGCCGAGCCCCTTCCCCATGGCAGCGCACTTGCCCTGCCACTTGCGCATCCACCCTTCCCCCTTCCCTAAATGCTGGCCGGATCTCCATAGGCCATGGCAGCCTGGGGTGCAGAACAACCCCCACTAGGCCGGTTACACCTGCACACATCGCCAAGGCCACATACTCCCCAGCCGCACCATCTCTTTGCTGCATGGTTCCCTTGGCCTTGTCCCTCGCCGCTGGCGAGACGGCTTCCCCATCCGACAACCCATGCAGCTGTGTCGACATCCCTTTGCATCGCCGTGAGCATTCTATCCACCTCGCACTGGAACCCGGAGCCTGAGTCCTCTCCGACTACTCCCCCTCCATGCTTGCTGCCGCATCCTCTTCCACGGCTGGAGAACCACTCCGCCCCACCATCGCCGGAACCCTCGTGTGCCTCCTTTTCTTTGCCGCTACCCCAAGGCCAGCACAGCTCCGTATGTGAGCCCTTCTTTCCTCCTCGCGCATTCACTCACTCTCTCAGGTTCTTTTCTTTTCTCTCTCTGTATATAAATGTGTGTTGTATTACATAATAATTTGTGGTAGTGTGTCTTAATTTATCTGCATGCCTGCATGTGTAGTGTAGGAGTGTGTGTGAGTGATTTATGTGTGCGCGTGCGCTATGCATTGTAATAAATTTTGATGTTAATATATATACATATAAATGTAATGTGTGTATGTTTTTATTATGATTATTGATGGGGTGTGTATTATAATGGATATGTGATAGTATATTAATATGTGCATACATGAGTGTATGTTTATGTATGTGTGTATATTAATGTGTTAGTGATGGTTTGGGTGTATGCAAGAGTATGTGTATGTGTTTGTATATGTACTAGTGTATTATATGTGTTTGGTTGTATGTGGCAGTGTATCAGACCCGTTCGTGCGATCCAAGACCCATTGCAGGAGATTTGGATTGGTGCTCGTTATGGACCCGATATAATGGCGATTCGAAGACCGATCTATGGGATGATCTGGAGATCCGTATCAAATCGTATAGTGAAGATCAGACGGCGATTCGGTTCCAAAACCGCGTCATTTCATGTGAGTGTTTGCTTTTGTGCTATTTTCTTATTTATTGTTGCTAATAGGTATTTGTGTTTTACTTATATCATTTCATGTGGACGATTGCTATATTTTACCACTATGATTATATGTATCTCTTTATGAGGTATCAGAGAACATCCACTTTAATTCTGTAGTTAATTTGAGCATTTATCTACTTCATTTCCTGTGTTGATATTTACCACTTTTGACTTTGGACTAGCGTGGTATCTCTTATAGTGGCTTGATCTTGTAATTGACCCAAGTTGTTATTAGTGACTATATCTCTAGTATTCAGATGTCAATTATCAGTTGCTAGTTATTAGTTGTTAGTTAGCAGTTGTTCAGTTATTAGCTATTACTGACATCAACTTTTGTTAGAGATATCCGGTTATCGTTCCACCTTAATAATAACATATATCATTTGCTTATTAATAAAAGACACCATAACTCGAGGAACAGGAGTAATTGCCTGATGATGCATGTTATGTATTTTGAAAGGATTAGGTATGGTATACTAAGTTTAGATTCCAACCATGGGGAACCAAGGTAAAACTGACTAGCTAATTATTCAGTTATTCAGTTCTTAGTTATTAGGGTTATGCCCGGACTACAATGGCACACCTGTTACCGTTTAGTATAGGGCTGTGGTCTTCAGTTATTAGGGCCTTGCGGTCCGTTCTGATTCAGTGCCAAAAATGTTAAACCGTAGTACGGGGCATGCACGGTATCCTTCCAAAACACATGCACTACGTTGGCAAGCAGTTACAATAGCGATAAGTTTACTTGATATGTGAAAAAATAGCTGTGGTATGGGATATAGTAAAGTACTACAATAGTTAGATTAATAATAACTAACTAGACAAGTGATATATGCAATGTTACACATCTTGACATCTGTTGTTTACAGTTTATCATGCTATCCTTTATAGTGATATGAGTATCAGACATTGCTTACAGTTCTCTATCATTACTTATAGCTTTATTCATATTACCTGCTTCTTATATCTTATTCATGTCAGTTCCATTCAATATTTATATGATAGTGTTGGTGCCTGATCACACTATTTTTATGCACAAGCATTTTCCCTTTTCACACACACACACACACACACACACACACACACACACACACACACTCTCTGTCTCTCTCTCTCTCTATCTCTCATTAGGTCGCTTCTGATGACCCTGAATTTACACCTCCAGATATCGGACGCTTTTTTATATTGTTCAGGTGTTCATTGAGCTTGTACGTTTCGCGAGGAGCTGGATTTTCTCTTTTTGGTTCTGGTATTCTTATCCTTCTTACCTTCTTTTATTTATGCGATTATTCTTTGATTCCTATACATCAGTCTTTATTTTAGTTCTTTATTTATATAATATCATGTGTGGATGCTTATATGTGATATTGTAGTGATCGTTGATTTATTATGGTTTAAATTTATAGCTTGTTTCAGCTTACTTAAGGCTTAGTGCGTGTACGTGAGGTATTTTTCTTGCATATATGCATCGCGTCGTCGCGTCTCCGCTCCAGTGTATTTTGGGAAGCTCGACGTGACAGGATTTTCTTGGTATCAGAGCCTAGATTTTCTACTTGCGATATTGATTTCTGACTTTTGATATTCGCAAGGAGACCTAGTTCTTATCGGTAACTTGAAATAAGCTATAGTTACACTGCAATATACATATACTATCCATTATGATATTGAGTCCATTTGGAATTGACTGTCCTCCCTTTGAAAATCCGCCTCGTTGATCTTTCAATCTCCCTGATTACATCTCTTCTTCTAGAGTAATCCGGGTTCAATCTTGATTTCTATATTTCGTCTCAATTCTCTTTTTCCTTTATTCTATCTCTTGAAACTGGTTACCCCATGTTGAAGCTGGCAGCAGATGTCAGAGTAGCACAACAGAAGCGTGATGAATTTATGATGTGCAGAGAAGCGACGTGAACCTTATTTGTCTTCTCCTTTGATTTTGAATTCTTTTTACCATTCCCTTCTATATTTGAATTTCGGGGAGAAATTTTTGTTAGGTGGGTAGAATGTAATATCCCTAGTTTAAAATACTGTATTTTATTTTTCTGAGTACTTATTAATTTTTGCTATATTTTTATTTTTATTAACTTGATTTATGACTTATTGCATTATTAAATAAACAAATTATTTTGAAATATTAAATGATAATTTTGTTGGCCCAAGGTTACAATCAACCCATGTTTAGTGTATTTTGATGATTACAAAACATATTAGTTATTTGTACTAATATTATTTGTTGCTTAAGTGTGTTTCAGGTTTATTATCATACTAGAAGTACTCTCACTCATATACAAAGTTTTTGGACTCAAATACAAGCTATTGGACTCAAGACAAGTCAAATTGGGCTCAAATTGCAATATTGAAGATCAAGAGAAGATAGCTCAAGTTGAAGTCTTGAAGACCATTGTAGTTTGTAAGTTTAGTTTTGTAAAGATAGAATATGTGAAATTTGGCTCTAGGATTTGCACACACATTTGTTTTGTATGTTTCTATGTTTTCAAAATATTTATTTCTAGGTTTATGCCTTAGTTTATACATACATGTACCCAAAGCTTTACATCTTCAAAAACTTGTTTAAATACATGTATATAAACTATTTTCAGCATAAAACTTAGCTTCAGATTTTTAAAGATTTTATAAAAATTTTCTATCTTAAAATCTGCCCAGAAAAACTGTTTTCCAGGCAGACCGGTCGACCGGCCCAGTCGACCGGCTGCTGTGCCCGGACATGCACAAGTTGTGCATGTCTGTCGGTCGACCGGACCAACAGACCGGTCGACCGAAATTAGACGTTTGCTCTCTGTATCTTTCCGGTCGACTGGGTCGGTCGACCGGTAGAAGGAAACTGTGTTTCCCTTCTTGAGATCGGTCGACCGGCAGTCGACCGGAGCCATAACGGCTCTTTTGCCAGCAGGGTCCCGGTCGACCGGCAGTCGACCGGTAGGCCTGCAACACCTCCAACGGCTCTTTCCTCTTTGGGCTGTTCTGAAAATCTGTTTTATTTTCTGTTTTAACAGACTTTTTAGAGGGTTGTTGGGGTGCTTTTGCAGGTGATATTAGCTGGAAAAATCAGAGTTTTTAACCTATTCTCTCCCTATAAATAGTGGGAAATAGGCCTTAGTTATTAACCAAGAAAAATACAAGTTTTCATAGTTTTTCAAGAGAAAGAGAAAAATAGTTTAAAGCTTTCATTTCCATTCTTTTAAGTTTGATTTTCAGTTGTTGTTTGATTCTTAATATCACTCTACAACTGAAGCTTTTCTCACAAACACTTCATAGAGCCAAAAATTTCATATTCTTTCTATAGGAGAAGTTGTAAAAGTGTGAGAGTGTTTGTAAAAGAGAAAGAGTGTTGTGGTCTAGTTGAGATCACCAATTTGTAATCCTTGTTCTTGTGGAGACAAGTTCCTAAGGGGAATTTCTTTGTAAGGTGAAGCTACGGGCTTGAGGTCTTTGGAGGCCTAACTTGTACGGGATCCTAAGGGGATAGTGGAAACCCTTCACGGAGGTGAAGGCGGGGACTAGAGCTACGGGCTCGAACCTCGAAACAAATCACTTTGTTTGCGATTGGCTTGGCGTTCTTCTTGCTTAATTTCTTGCTTTAAATTACTTCCAATCTATTGCTTGTGAACTAACTTTTATTTGTGATATCCTTATTTGTTTATTTTACTTGCTTTCAATATTTCTTGCTATATTACTTGTGTGCATTTCATCATCGCATTTCATACTTGGAATTGTTCGATCACACCTCAATACAACACGGTTGCATTGCGCACCTCTAACCCATTTAAGGGGAATCGGGAGGAAGGAGTTCAGAACCTCGCAAGGGGTATTCGGCTCTTAGTCGTGTTTTGAGAGATCGTTGCATCACTCACTTAAGTAAAATTTAAAAAGAGCATTAGATTAGCAATTACACCTATTCACCCCCCCTCTAGGTGTATTTCAATTGGTATCAGAGCTTGGACTCTAGGATTTGGCTTAACAACCTTAGAGAGATCCTTATATTGCTAATCACTTCATTCATTTCCACATAGTAAACATGGCCGATGGTATTAAGACACCCCCTAAGTTTGATGGACTTAACTTTCCCATATGGAAGGTTAAGATGACCGTTTTCTTGCAATCTCTAGGTAGTCGAGTTGCAAAGGCCGTGACTAAACAATTTAGTGTACCCCCCGGTGATGAATCTACTTGGTCCGAAATTGAGACCAAGGAGTTTGATGCCAATGCTAGGGCACATTATGCACTCCTACAAGCCCTCAATGATGATGACATAGCTAGAGTCATCCATTGCAAATCCGCCTATGAGATTTGGACCCATTTGCTAGTAACACATGAGGGGACATCACAAGTGAAGAGGGCCAAGATAGACCTTCTTCGGTCCCAATATGAAATTTTAGCATGCAAGAGAATGAAACCATAGATGATATGGTTACTAAGTTTACAAAGATTACTAATGGTCTTGCTTCTCTAGGTGAAGAAATCAACAATGATCAAAGGGTGAGAAAGATCATCCGGGCTCTTCCTCCATCATGGGAAGTGAAAGCTACAACATTGAAGGAACTCAATGACAAAGATGAGATTGAGCTCATTGGACTCATTGGGAACTTGAAGACCCATGAGATGGAGAGAAAGGCAAGGGAGGACATGGCACCTACCAAAAAGAAGACCATTGCCTTCAAAAGTCATGCTACCTACTCCGACGAAGATGACGAAGAAGAAGATGACGAGGAGCTCTCACTTCTAGTCAAAAATGTCCGGAGGATGTACAACAAGGCAAAGTACCAAGGAAGGAGGAGATGGCAAGGAGGCAAGGAAGAAAGGAAGATCATTTGCTTTAATTGCCAAAAGCCGGGACACATAGTAGCGGAGTGTCCGGAACAAGTGAAGCCATCTTCATCCAAGAAGCCATACAAGAAGAAGGCTATGAAAGCAACATGGGATGACGAAAGTGAATCCGAGGAGGAGATCGACACCGCCAATATGTGCTTCATGGCAAATGAGAGCACAAGTAAGGTAACCCCCTCAACTCCTTTTGATGAAGATTTATCCATGGATGAGCTAGGAGAAGCTTTTATGGAACTTTCTAGTAATTATGATTTCTTAAAGAAGAAATATTTAAAAATGAAAAAGGATAATGAATCTCTTAATATTCAAATTGTAAATCTTTCTAAAGAAAATAATGATTTACATTCTTCTTTAGTTTCCACTAAAAATGATTTTGAAAAATATAAGATTGCTTGTAAAGGAAAGACCCCATTTGTAGACTCTAATGAGATTGCCATGCTTAAGGAAAGATTAGACTCATTAGATGTTGTTTTGAAAAAATGTAGTGAGTTTGATAAGAAGAAGATGGAGAATATGTTTCCTAAGAAACAAGCTCCTAAGAAAAATATTCATCATGCTCATGCTCATGCTCATGTACATGCTACACAACCTATGCATCATGGTAAACCCCCAAAGCATGTTCACACTTCACATACACACCATGCATTCATGTATAGAAAAGTGTACTCATGTTCACATTGTGGACGGAAAGGACACTTAGCTAATTTTTGTTATGATAGACTAAGTGCATCACATCATAATGTTTGGGTTCGTAACACTAACTTTCAATGACCCAAGAAAGTTTGGGTACCAAAATCAACTATTATTTTAAATGATGTAGGTACTTTCCAAAGCCCAACGACGTAGAGGTTTGTGGTATCTTGATAGCGGTTGCTCAAGGCACATGACTTGGGACATCAACAACTTTGCAACCCTATCAAGATATCATGAAGGTGGCACCGTCACCTTCGGAGATGACGCCAAGGGTAAAATCATCGGTATTGGTAATGTAAAACTTGGCACCTCTCCTTTAATTGAAAATGTAGTTTTAGTTGATGGCCTCAAGCATAATCTCTTGAGTGTTAGTCAACTTTGTGATAAAGGTTTTGATGTTGTTTTTGATAATGTTTCATGCAAAGTGATTGATAGAACTTCTAATGTTTGTGTATTTTCCGGTTTTCGTGAAAGCAATGTTTACATGATTGATATGTTAAATATGTCTTGTAATATTACTTGTTTAAAAGCCCTCGATGACGACTCTTGGTTGTGGCATAGGAGATTAGGCCACGTTTCATTTGACCATATTTCTAGGCTTAACTCTAAGGAAATGGTGAAGGGTATTCCTTCATTGAACTTTGAAAAGGACCGAGTTTGTGACGCATGTCAATTTGGGAAACAAACTAAGTCCTCATTCAAATCAATTAAGGATATCATGTCATCACGTCCATTAGAGCTAATCCACATGGATTTATTTGGCCCAACTCAAACCAAAAGTTTAAGTGGTAGTAGATTTGCTTATGTTTTAGTAGATGATTTTTCGCGTTTTACTTGGGTTTATTTTCTTGAACATAAAAGTCAAACCTTTTCACATTTTCAAGCCTTTAAGAAAAGAGTTGAAAAGGAAAATGGCTCCTCAATAATTAAAATAAGAAGTGATAGAGGAGGTGAGTTCATTAACCTTCCCTTTACCACTTTTTGTGAGGAACATGGAATAAAACATGAACTTTCTTGTCCTAGAACTCCACAACAAAATGGAGTAGTTGAGCGGAAAAATCGTACTTTACAAGAGATGGCTAGGACAATGTTAAATGAATATGGTCTACCACATTATTTGTGGGCCGAGGCCGTTCATACTTCATGTTACATTGCAAATCGTGTTTTCCTATGTAAAAATACTACTAAGACTTCTTATGAGATGTATTTTTCTAGAAAACCTAATGTTTCTTATTTCAAAGTGTTTGGTTGCAAATGTTTTGTTTTAAATACAAATATTAATTTGGGAAAATTTGATGCTAGATCATATGAGGCTATTTTTGTAGGTTACTCAAATACTAGTAAGGCTTATAGAGTCTTCAATAGGTCAACTTTGACTATTGAGGAATCTATTCATGTTAAATTTGAGGAATCTAACAAGTTTGTTAAGAATTGTGTAGAAATTGATGCTTTAGATGAAGGTTTGGAGAAAGTGACCTTGGAGGATGCTTCTACCATGGGAGACAAGCCAAAGGATGGTGATGGAAGTGAAGCCAAAGTGGAAGAGGCTCAAGGAAATGAACATCGAGCAAATGAAAAGGAGCACTCTCAACCACTACCAAAGGATTGGAGATTCAATCCTCATCATCCCAAGGACCTCGTCATAGGTGAAGTATCAAAAGGGGTAACCACTCGCTCTAAGATTCAAGATTTTTGTGGTAATTTTGCTTTTATTTCACACATAGAACCTAAAAATGTCCTCGAGGCCGAGGCCGATTCATATTGGTTGCTTGCCATGCAAGAGGAGCTCAATCAATTTGAGCGCAACCAAGTTTGGCACCTTGTTCCTAGGCCCCAAGATAGACCAACTATTGGCACTAAATGGATCTTTAAGAACAAGTTGGATGAATCGGGTAATGTAGTTAGAAACAAGGCTAGGTTAGTTGCCCAAGGTTACACTCAAATCGAAGGGATCGATTTTGAAGAAACCTTTGCACCCGTAGCACGGCTCGAAGCCATACGGATGACCTTAGCATATGCCTCATTTAAAGATTTTAAGTTATTTCAAATGGATGTAAAGAGTGCTTTTCTTAATGGTTATATTGATGAGGAGGTGTATGTTGAACAACCCCCCGGGTTTGTTGATCCTACACACCCTAATTATGTTTATAAATTAGATAAAGCACTTTATGGTTTAAAACAAGCCCCTAGGGCTTGGTATGAAAGATTGTCTTCATTTTTGATTTCAAATGATTTTAAGAAAGGAAAAGTTGATAAAACATTATTTACCAAACATATAGATCAAGATATCCTCATAGTTCAAATTTATGTTGATGACATTATTTTTGGATCTACTAATGTTTCACTTTGCAAGAATTTTGAATCATGCATGAAAAGGGAATTTGAGATGTCTATGATGGGGGAGCTCAACTTCTTCCTTGGACTTCAAATCAAGCAACGTAGTGATGGGACATTCATCAACCAAGCCAAGTACACCAAAGAACTCATCAAGAGGTTCGGGCTTGAAGGATCCAAAGTAGCAAAGACTCCCATGGCAACCACTACGAAACTTGACAAGGACGAACAAGGTAAGGAAGTAGACATCAAATTATTTCGTAGCATGATTGGTAGTTTACTCTATCTTACGGCTAGTAGGCCGGATATAATGTTTTCCGTATGTTTATGTGCACGTTTTCAATCATGTCCTAAGGAATCACACTTAATAGCGGTAAAACGCATAATTAGGTATCTTAAGGGCACAATTGATTTAGGTTTGTGGTATCCGAAAACTAACCAATTTACCATGACTAGTTATTCGGATGCCGACTATGCCGGTTGTAGGGTAGATAGGAAGAGCACAAGTGGCACTTGCCAATTCTTGGGCAATTGTCTTGTGTCTTGGTCTTCCAAAAAGCAAAATAGTGTAGCCCTTTCAACCGCCGAGGCGGAGTATGTAGCAGCCGGAGCTTGTTGTGCACAAGTACTTTGGATGAAACATACTCTTCTCGACTTTGATTTACATTTTGATCATGTTAAGATCTATTGTGATAATACTAGTGCTATTCACATGACCAAAAATGCTAATCAACATAGTAAAACCAAACATATAGACATTAGATATCATTTTCTTAGAGATCACTTTGAAAAAGGTGACATAGATATTGATTTTGTTTCCACCGATTTTCAACTTGCGGATATTTTCACAAAACCTTTAGATTATGCAAGATTTTCATTTATTTGTGGTGAATTGAATGTATGTAAGATTGATACTTAAAATATCTTAGTTTGTTTTGTTTTGGTTTCTAATATGTTTGTTTTTGTTTTGTCTTAAATTTTTTTAACCCTTTTTGATGTATGACAAAAAGGGGAGAAATATAAGTTTGGGAAAAATATGTGGAGGAAATATATGTTGTTTGCTTTTTATTCCTTATGTATGTTTACATAGTGTTCATATTCATGTTAAATACATAGCATTGTTTAAGGGGGAGCTTTCCAAGCTCTTTCCTCTTTTATTTGTTTAATAACTCATATGTTTTGTCATCATCAAAAAGGGGGAGATTGTTGGCCCAAGGTTACAATCAACCCATGTTTAGTGTATTTTGATGATTACAAAACATATTAGTTATTTGTACTAATATTATTTGTTGCTTAAGTGTGTTTCAGGTTTATTATCATACTAGAAGTACTCTCACTCATATACAAAGTTTTTGGACTCAAATACAAGCTATTGGACTCAAGACAAGTCAAATTGGGCTCAAATTGCAATATTGAAGATCAAGAGAAGATAGCTCAAGTTGAAGTCTTGAAGACCATTGTAGTTTGTAAGTTTAGTTTTGTAAAGATAGAATATGTGAAATTTGGCTCTAGGATTTGCACACACATTTGTTTTGTATGTTTCTATGTTTTCAAAATATTTATTTCTAGGTTTATGCCTTAGTTTATACATACATGTACCCAAAGCTTTACATCTTCAAAAACTTGTTTAAATACATGTATATAAACTATTTTCAGCATAAAACTTAGCTTCAGATTTTTAAAGATTTTATAAAATTTTCTATCTTAAAATCTGCCCAGAAAAACTGTTTTCCAGGCAGACCGGTCGACCGGCCCAGTCGACCGGCTGCTGTGCCCGGACATGCACAAGTTGTGCATGTCTGTCGGTCGACCGGACCAACAGACCGGTCGACCGAAATTAGACGTTTGCTCTCTGTATCTTTCCGGTCGACTGGGTCGGTCGACCGGTAGAAGGAAACTGTGTTTCCCTTCTTGAGATCGGTCGACCGGCAGTCGACCGGAGCCATAACGGCTCTTTTGCCAGCAGGGTCCCGGTCGACCGGCAGTCGACCGGTAGGCCTGCAACACCTCCAACGGCTCTTTCCTCTTTGGGCTGTTCTGAAAATCTGTTTTATTTTCTGTTTTAACAGACTTTTTAGAGGGTTGTTGGGGTGCTTTTGCAGGTGATATTAGCTGGAAAAATCAGAGTTTTTAACCTATTCTCTCCCTATAAATAGTGGGAAATAGGCCTTAGTTATTAACCAAGAAAAATACAAGTTTTCATAGTTTTTCAAGAGAAAGAGAAAAATAGTTTAAAGCTTTCATTTCCATTCTTTTAAGTTTGATTTTCAGTTGTTGTTTGATTCTTAATATCACTCTACAACTGAAGCTTTTCTCACAAACACTTCATAGAGCCAAAAATTTCATATTCTTTCTATAGGAGAAGTTGTAAAAGTGTGAGAGTGTTTGTAAAAGAGAAAGAGTGTTGTGGTCTAGTTGAGATCACCAATTTGTAATCCTTGTTCTTGTGGAGACAAGTTCCTAAGGGGAATTTCTTTGTAAGGTGAAGCTACGGGCTTGAGGTCTTTGGAGGCCTAACTTGTACGGGATCCTAAGGGGATAGTGGAAACCCTTCACGGAGGTGAAGGCGGGGACTAGAGCTACGGGCTCGAACCTCGAAACAAATCACTTTGTTTGCGATTGGCTTGGCGTTCTTCTTGCTTAATTTCTTGCTTTAAATTACTTCCAATCTATTGCTTGTGAACTAACTTTTATTTGTGATATCCTTATTTGTTTATTTTACTTGCTTTCAATATTTCTTGCTATATTACTTGTGTGCATTTCATCATCGCATTTCATACTTGGAATTGTTCGATCACACCTCAATACAACACGGTTGCATTGCGCACCTCTAACCCATTTAAGGGGAATCGGGAGGAAGGAGTTCAGAACCTCGCAAGGGGTATTCGGCTCTTAGTCGTGTTTTGAGAGATCGTTGCATCACTCACTTAAGTAAAATTTAAAAAGAGCATTAGATTAGCAATTACACCTATTCACCCCCCCTCTAGGTGTATTTCAAATTTGGCTTTCTATATTAGTACCATTATTTCTTATCAATATTTTTAGTCACTTATTAATATTATTTCTATTATTATTCTTATTATTAATTGTTATTATTTCTATTATTACTTCATTATGATTATCATTTATTTTTAATATTATTAGAGTTATTATTATTAATATTATTAATCTTGTTTTCGTTATTATGATGGTTGTTGCTAATTATTATTATTAGTGCTTATTATATTATTGTTAATTTTGATTACTGTTATTATTATTTACTATTGTTAATATTAGTTATTGTTATTATTATTAGTGTTGTCATTGTTATTTTTAATTAGGATTATTATTATTGCTTGGTAATAATTGCCATTACTAGTTAAGATTATTATTATTTCTTGTATTGATATTGTTGTTGTCACTAATTAATTATCATGATTATTATTAAGGTTATTATGGTTCTTATTATCATTTCCTCTTTCTAGTCCTATTCCCTACCCAATACCCAACCTATTATCTAAACCCATTACCTATATCCAATATGCCTAAACCCAAATCCAACCCGAAACCCATACGCGTTATCTGCCCTATATAAACATCTCCTAATCTAATCTCCAAACGCTAACTCTAACTAATCCCTAATCCCCATCTTCCTTCCCCATCTCTAGCTGTGTGCCTCCTTCAACCCCAATGGCACATGACACCCCCTTGATCCATAGCCCCAAGCCTCGACCATCTCCATGCCGAGCCCCCACCTTCCCTTCATCTCTCATGGCATGAGCAGCAACCCAACAGTGCTGGCTGAGCCCCTTCCGCATGGCAATGCACCTGCCCTGCCACCTGTGCATCCATCCTCCCCCTTCTCTAAATGCTGGCCGGATCTCCGCAGGCCATGGCAGCCCGGCGTGCAGAACACCACCTCCAGGCCGGTTACACTCGCGCACAGCGCTCAGGCCACATACTCCCCTTCCGCACCAGCCTCTTGCCGTATAGTTCCCTTGACCTCGCCCCTCTCCGCCGGCGAGACGACATCCCCATCCGGCAACCCATGCAGCCGTGCCGGCATCCCCTTGCATCGTCACGAGCATTCTCTCCACCTCGCACCCGAAACTTGAGCCTGAGTCCTCTCTGACTACTCTCCCTCCATGTTTGCTGCCGCATCCTCTTCCATGGCCGGCGCACCACTCTGTCATGCTGTCGTCAGAACCCTCGTGTGCCTCCTTCTCTTTGCCGCTACCCCAAGGCCAACCAGCTCCGCACGTGAGCCCTCCTTTCCTCCTCACGCATTCACTCACTCTCTCAAGTTCTCTTCTTTTCCCTCTCTGTATATAAATGTGTGTTGTATTACATAATAATGTGTGGTAGTGTGTCTTAATTTATATGCATGCATGCATGTGTAGTGTAGGAGTGTGAGTGAGTGATTTGTGTGTGTGTGCGTGCGCTGTGCATTGTAATATATTTTGATGTTAATATATATACATATAAATGTAATGTGCTTATGTTTTAATTATGATTATGGATGGGGTGTGTATTATAATGGATATGTGGTTGTATATCAGTATGTGCATGCACGAGTGTATGCCTATGTATGTGTGTATATTAATATGTGTTAGTGATGGCTTGGGTGTATGCAAGAGTACGTGTATGTATTTATGTATGTACTAGTGTATTATGTGTGTTTGATTGTATGTGGCAGTGTATCAGACCCGTTCGTGCGATCCAGACCCATTGCGGGAGATTCGGATTGGTGCTTGTCATGGACCAGATATAATGGCGATTGAAAGACCGATCTATGAGATGATCTGGAGATCCGTACCAGATCGTACAGTGAAGACCAGGCGGTGATTCGGTTTCAAAACCGCATCATTTCATGTGAGCGTTTGATTTTGTGCTATTTTCTTATTTACCATTACTAATAGGTATTTGTGTTTTACTCGTATCATTTTATGTGGATGATTGCTATATTTTACCACTATGATTATGTGTATCTCTTCATGAGGTATCAGAGAACATCCACTTTAGTAGTTGATTTGGGCATTTATCTACGTTATTTCATGTGTTGATGTTTACCACTTTTGACTTTGGACTAGCGTGGTATATCTTATAGTGGCTTGATCTTGTAATTGACCCAAGTTGTTATTAGTGACTATTTCTCTAGTATTCAAATGTCAATTATCAGTTGCTAGTTATCAGTTGTTAAGTTATCAGTTATTCAATTATTAGCTATTACTGACATCATCATTTGTTGGAGATATCCGGCCATCGTTCCACCTTAATAATAACTTATATCATTTGCTTGTTAATAAAAGACACCATTACCTAAGAAACATGGGTAATTACCTGATGATGCACGTCGTATATTTTGGAAGGACTAAATATGGTACACCAAGTTTAGGTTCCAACTATAGGGGACCAAGGTAGTACTAGCTGCCTAGTTATTCTGTTATTCAGTTCTCGGTTATTAGGGCTATGCCCGGACTACAGTGCTACACCTGTTACTCTTTTATGTGGGGCTGTGGTCTTCAGTTATTAGGGCCTTACGGTTCATTCTGGTTCAGTGCCAGAAATGTTAGACCGTGGTACTAGGCATGCATAGTACCCTTTCAAAACACATGCACTACATTAGCAGGCCTTTATAATAATGATAACTTTTTTGATATGTGAAAAAACGACTGTGATATGGGACACAACTATGTACTACATTAGTTAGATTAATAATAACCAACGAGACTAGTGACTTATGCTAGGTTAAACATCTTGACATATGCTAGTGACATGTTATCTTTTACAGTGATATGAGTATCAAACATTGTTTACAGTTCTCTATCATTGCGCATAGATTTATTCATGTTACCTACTTCTTATATTCTATTCATGTCAGTTCCATTCAGTATTTATGTGATAGTGTTGTAGCCTAATCACACTATTTTTATGCACGAGCATTTCCCCTTTCCACACATACTCATTAGGTCGCTTCTGACGATCCTGGACTTGCACGTCTAGATATTGAACGCTTTCTTATATTTTTCAGGTGTTCGTTGATCTCGTACGCTTCGCATGGAGCTGGAGTTTCCCTCTTTTTGGTTCTAGTATTCTTATCCCTCTTGTCTTCTTTTATTCCTGTGATTATTCTTTGATTCTTGTGCATCAGTCTTTATTTCAGTTCTCTATTTATATGATATCATGCGTGGATGCTTATATGTGATATTACAGTGATCATTGATTTATTATGGTTTAGATTTATAGGTTGTTTCAGGTTACTTAAGGCTTAGCGCGTATACGTGAGGTTTTTCCTTGCGTATATGTGTCGCCGACTCTCGTCGCTTCTCCTTTCCAGTGTATTTTGGGAAGCGGCGCATGCCATATAATATTGTGTCATATCCTGTAATAACTTTATAATTGTACTCATATGTCGGGATGCATAATGCGTCATGTGTATTTGTACTCTGTTTCTTGTCTATACTAATGCTTAGCGTATATACGTGAGGGTATTTCTGACCTGCGTATATACGTCGCAGTAACGTCTCCGTACCCATGAGATCGGGGTGTTACTAAAAAGCACCTGATACCTAGGGTTTTTGAAGAGCCCAATTTTTACCACAACTTGATCTCTTCCTCTTAAATTTTGTTTTCATATTGGATTTCTTAATCATCAAAGCCTAGCATCAAATTCCTCCTTTCCTTCATCTTGGTGGCAACCCCTGGTGGGGCCGCAAGCATCTCAGGCAACGAGGCTCTGGGTCAACAAATTTCTGGCCTTGGTTGACCCACACGCAAACGAAGGCGAAGAAACTCAGCCTCGGATTACGCAGATGAAGACGTGAGTGGGGAGCTGCTGCATTTCATTGCCTCGAATCTTGTGCACGAGAAGAGAACTAAGGGAGAACATGCGCAAGAGGGGTCCACGCGTGGAGCACTTTTCATGCATATGTGACTTTGGACCTGTAACATTCAGTTAATTATTCTTTTTTCTTTTATCTTTCTTAGCTTAATTAATTAGATAATTAATTAATTTAATAATTTTGATTATTTAATTGTAGCATTAATTATTCAATTTAATTATTGGTTATTTAGTAGACTATTTATTAATAATTTAATCATGCTTATCTAAATTTTCTCTTGCATTTAGAGGAGATGAACTTAGGCTAGAATATCTTATGGTCGTCCATTAGATCTGCTACCTAGGGTTGTACACACTGATTGATCAATTAGTTTTAAGAGATTATTTCTATTACAATAAGATATTTGACAGGTTATGTTTCTGGGGTTAATGGTCCATGCTTAGCGTTTTTTTTGCTCTTTTTCACATTTAATTTTAGTTGTCAATTTTATATACCTTTAATGGATCATGTAATTGGACAATACCTTATGCTTAAACCTAGTGTTCAGACTTAATTTACCTTTTAAGAATAGTGATATGGTGATTGGCTACAGAATAGTTTGGAGACCGAGATTGACTCGATACTAATTTAGGGATTCAATCCTAGGTGCTTGACTTTTCCTAAATTGATAATTTGGTTTAGACCAAACTACCACAAAACTTTTGACCAATTCGCGTAGCAATGTTGATAACATTTAGAAACACCATTCCCTGTGGATCGACCCTTAAATGCTGCAGACGATCAACCGTGCACTTGTAGTAATTAAAACAGGAGAGCGAAATCTCTCAATCAAGGTTTTGGCGCCGTTGCCGGGGACACGGTGTTCTATCTGTAGTTTTCACACTTTTACCGGATTGTCAAAAAAATCAAAAATTCAAAAATTCAAAAAATTCAAAAATTCAAAAAAATTCATAAAAAAATCCCCTTTCCCCATGGCCTATTCAAATTCATTTGGTTATGATCCATTTTATAGGCTAGGACCTCTTTTTCATTCACTAACCTCTCTTCCGAGTTTTCATGACAACCACCAACCTACTATCCTGTCTTTCACACTTTATCCTTCTGTTTTGTGTCACCACTGCTACAATTCGTCTCATCCTTCAGAATAGTGTCCTTTAATAGGGTATTTGTTAGGAGTACGTTAAAATCAATTCTACATATTTCAAATATCTACGAGCGAACCCTATCCATCAAATTTGAATTCTGAGTGTTGGAATTATTCTGATTCTGCATGGGACTAATCATGTATAAATTCTTAATCCACTTGGTCTTACACTGAACCACCACCTCCATCTTGGGAATTTGACAATGAGTATGAGAAAATAATAAGCACATTAAAGAAGAGTTTTGAATCCATGCAGCAGACTATGGTCGAGACCAATGAGCAGTTAATCAAGGCATGTGCTCACATGGATAAAATAATGACTCATCTCAATCAACTTGTTTCAACCACAAGTCCAGATCAAGTTCAAGAGTTCCATCAACTTTCGCAAATTGAGTTCAATGGCAATCAGGTAAATAAGGAACCAAAACTAGAGGAAGCTTTTGAAACCTTTTGGCAAACTTCAAAGTAAGTGCTTTATGACATTAAAGACTGCATAAATAGACCAGGAAGTGAGTTGGTTAGTAAGCAAAAGAAGGATCCCTTTTCTACTCAACCAGATCCTGAGCCAATACCGATCGACCCATGTCAATTCAAGAGCAAATCAACTTTCATAAAATGAATAAAGTCCAAACTATGAGACCCGAAGAGCAATCGTTGACCATAGTGAGATGTCTATTCATTCCATTGAGATGCCCTTCGAGTTTCCATTATTTCATTTTAATAAATTTGAAGAGCTTGAATATGGGAAGCTTGTTGAGGAAGTTCTGAATATGCATGAAGTGTACAAACTTGATAATAATCCTAAGTGTCTAGATGAAGTGATTAGAAATTATTTGGCTACACATGCGTCTCATGTGGAGCCAGTTGAATCTTATTGTGAGGATGAATGCGATAATCATAAACTTTTGCTTCAAGAGAAATTTGAGGTGCTTCAAGAGAAATTTGAGGATGAATTTCCTAAGTTCTGTGAAAACACAAGTGTTGAGTATCAGAAGATTGCATCCACTCATATGGAGAAAATAGAGCGTACTGAACAAAATTGTGAGAATGCCTATATGGATAATGAGCATTTCTTTCTTGATGAGCTTTTTACTGAAGAGTGTGATTACAATGATGAGAAAACATGTGTTGAGGATCTTGAGTTTAGAGTTCCCTTTGAGAAAAGAAAACTCGAGTTGAGTATCTTCACTTTTGATAAGCTGACCAATAATCAATCGCATGAAAACATGATTCAAGAATCATTAATTGATCAAAGATTTGAAAACCTGTTCGAAGATGAACTCATATGTTTGGATGAATTGGTTAGGGATGCTTTAGTTAGTTACACACCTCCAAAGAAAATTGTGGATCCAAGTTTTGAGGTAATGTTTGAGGATGAGCTTAAATTCATAGGCACTCATATTGTGGACACTCTAATTATGTTGTGTGATAATAATAAATTTGTGAAGAGAAGGTGTGGGAAGAAGAGTAGGAGAAGGTTGAGGAAAGTGATGAACAAGTTAGAGAGGAAGAACACAAAACTGACAAAAAGATTATCCTCTCCAATTTCCATTGAAGATAACTCATTGGAATGATGGGAAGCGAGCTCGAGGAAATATACCTAAAAAGATCTAGGTGTGAAGGAGATGGTGAGTTGTACATTTGTATATATTTGTTTTTTTAGTTTTGTGAGTCTTTTTATTTCTCTTTTAGTTAGTCAAGTCAGTTTTTGTGAGTCTTTTATGTATCCCTTTCTCTAACTTATGTGCCAAGTTATTTGTAAGTGATACAGGATAAACAAGTATGCACACACACATGGAGTGATTTTGGTTGCTTCTGCAACTGGATTTCTCAATGCACTGTGAGTATTTCTAATTTTAGCATATTTATTTCATATATTTTACTCATGTATGCTTGAATTGGATTCTTTGATTGTGTACACGTATGTGGATGTGTGTAGTATATGCTATATTCATTCTATATCTGTATTCATGTATATGCATGAGGACATGGCAAAATTTAGGTGGGGGAGATTATTATTTTCTTTTCTTTCCAGGGTCTTAATTGTTTTCTTTAAAAATAAATTTGAATTTAAAAAAAAAAAAGAAAATATTTGAAAAAAATTCTACTAATAGCTAGCTAGTAGGTAAGTAAGTATCCATGAGTGAATTTTAAAGATGAAATTGAGATGAAAGAGTCTTAAAGTATTAAAATAAAGAGTAGAATCTAAAAAAACTAACATACCATTTAAACTTAGTTTAAGTGATTATATACCCAATAGCACTTACACTATTAGTTCATAGGCTTGGGATGTTGATGACAACTGGAAGACTTAAAAAAATATTATTACAAAATAAAATTATATATATTTGTTAATTAAGTTTTATTTTGTGGCCTCAATTACTTAAGTAATTAAGTTCGTAAGAGTGTTTTTACACTTAATGCCTTAAGACCATCTGGTTTGGGTGTATTGGCCTAAACCTTGTTACATGGGTAGCTTAAAAAACCTAATAGAATAAGACAACGAAAAAAATCGAACAGTTTTGAATATTAATTGTTAGGTGCCTTGGCCTCAGGAAGCCTTGGTATTTACGCGAAAGATAGTTAGAAATGTTTAAAAAATGAAGGAAAAAAAGAAAAAAATATTATTATAAAATAAGTATGAATATTAGAGTCAAATATTCTCAAGTCTAAGAACTTTATCACAATCACGGGGTGCATAAGATCTGAGACTTAGAATAGATGGTGTAAAGTTTTTGGATTTAAACCTTTATATTATAGACAACATGATTTCTTAAGTTGAGAGTGATCAAGAGAATACAACTTTTGGAGACTTATAATCTTACTAACTAGTTAACTTGAGTAGATTTTAAAAAATGATTTTTTCTTTTCTTGAATTTCGATTATCCTTATTTTACTTTTGTTTATTTCTTAGTCTGTTTCTTCTATGAATTTTGCGGGTGTAATCCACTGAAAACTCTCATGAGGTAAAACTTGTCCTCTAGGGATAACCTAGAGGTTTAACGGCTTGTTGCATGTGCTAAGTGCAACCGTGATTCCTACGAAATTGAGTTATGTTAGGTTACCTTTAATTTTCTTTTTAGTAGTTTTGCTCGAGGACTAGCAAAATTTAGATGTGAGAGTATTTGTTCAGCACGATTTTATTTCATTTTTATGCTCTTAATTATCTATTATTTATTTATAAATATTGCTACTTTTGTATGTTTTAGTCTTTTTGCAGAGAATGTCTTCGATCGATAAGAAAAGAGAAGAAGCACGAAGAATGACTTGAATTGTGACAACGAAGATCAAAGGACACTTTTCAGACATGTGATGGTACTTTAATGATAACTTTTGTTACAAAAATGCGAACGAGATTGTCTAAGAGTTTGAAGAAGATTCAGAGAGCTGCAACTTTTATATTGATGACGTCCTTCGATTCAGCCATTTGACTTCTCAAAACAGTGGAATAAACTTCTTTCTATTTATGGAATGGAGCTAAAATGCAATTGTGAAAAGTATAGGGGTCTGATTCCTCCTTTCCTTCATCTGGGTCGCAACCCCTGGTGGGGCTGCAAGCATCTCAGGCTACGAGGCTTTGGGTGAATGAATTTCTTGCCTTAGTTGACCTGCACACAAACGAAGGCGAAGAAACTCGGTCTCGGAATATGCAGATGAAGACGCGAGTGGGGAGCTACTGCATTTCATTGCCTCGAATCTTGTGCATGAGAAGAAAACCAAGGGAGAACATGCGCAAGAGGCGTCCACGCTTGTAGCATGCATATGTGACTTTGGGTCTGTAACATTCAGGTAATTGTTCTTTTTTCTTTTATCTTTCTTAGCATAATTAATTAGATAGTTAATTAATTTAATTATTTTGATTACTTAATTATTCAATTTAATTATAGGTTATTTAGTAGACTGTTTTATTAATAATTTTATCACGCTTAACTAAATTTTCTCATGCATCTAGGGGAGATGAACTTAGGCTAGAATATCTTGTGGTCATCTGTTAGATATCCTACCTAGCGCTGTACATACCAATTGATCTATTACTTTTAGAAGATTATTTCTATTACAACTAGATATTTGACAGGTTATGTGTCTGAGGTTAATGGTCCATGCTTAGCGTTTTCCTGCTCTTTTTTACATTTAATTTAAGTTGTCAATTTTATTTACCTTTGATGGATCATGTAATTAGACAATACCCTGTGTCTAAACTTAGTGTTCAGACTTAATTTACCTTTTAGGAATAGTGATCTGGTGATTGCTACAGACCGGTATGGAAACCGAGATTGATTACTCGATCATAGTTTGGGGGATTCGATCCTAAGAGTTTGACTTTTCTTAAATTGACAATTTAGTTTAGAACAAACTCCACAAAATTTTTGACCAATTCGCCTAGAAGTATTGAAAACATTTAGAAACACCATTCCCTGTGGATCGACCCTCAAGTGCTGCAAACGATCAACCATGTACTTGCAATAATTAAATAGGAGAGCGAAATCTCCCAATCATTATTTAAGCATACCTCACTAAGCCTCTGGTCCTGGCATCTCCTATCTCAGGGAAACTATTCTTACTTTATGTAAGAGCCATGGACCATTCTTTAGGTACTCTGTTCACGCAGAAGAATGATGAAGGTCCTGAACAAGTTATCTATTACTCAGCAGAACCTTGATTGGGGCTGAAAGTCATTACAACTCAGTCGAGAAAGAGTGCCTTTCTCTTGTCCACCATCCAGAAGATGCGACATTACTTGGTCAGGCAGATTATTCATGTCATTTCCATAGTCATTCCTCTTCGGATTCTTATGACAAAGTCATGTTTCTTAAACTCCAGGTTGGCTAATTGGGCCATGCTGCTGTCCCAATATGATATGACTTTCGTACCACAGAAGGCCACAAGGGTCAGGCGCTCGCAGACTTCTTAGCAGCTCATCGAATTCTAGAAACTTCAAAACTACATGAAGATATTCTGTACAAAGTGATCAAAGCCAACATGACTTCAGGTGATGATGTATGACAGTTGTTCTTTGATGGTGCATCAAGAACCAGACCAAAGGTTAAGATTGTTGCCGGAGCAGGGGTAGTATTTATCTCACCTGAGAATCACGTCCTTCCTCGTGCATTCTTACTAACGGAACTTTGTTCCAACAATGTAGCCGAGTATTTACTCATTGGCCTTCAACTCGCTCAACAAATAGGGATACAATACCTTAAATCTTATGGCTATTCCAAGTTGATCATCAATCAAGTAAAGGGTGAATATGAAGTCCGTCATGAAGACTTCATACCTTATCACCATGCAGCCATTTAGTTGGCTAATATATTTGAAGGTTTCTACATCAGTCATATATCCTGCCTCCAAAATATAAAGGCAGATGCTCTAGCGGCGCTAGCAGCTACACTGATTTTACCTGCTGATACCAATTACCAGCTTACGGTGGCCACCCGTCATCTCTTTTGTCTGAAGTGTAGTTTAGAGGTTAGCAAAGTTCATACAACCTCGACAGACTTCGATCCAAGGGACTGGCGATTCCCAATCATTAATTATGCCTTGCAACAGGATATTACCTGGTGACCCCAGGGAAGCGGTGTCCGTTCGACGAAGGTCCACTTGATTTTACTACGATGCAGTGATAAAAATGCTATATCGTAATTCATATGATGGTGTACTCCTTCGTTGCCTATCCAATTCAGAGGCACAAGAAGCAATCAAAGACGCTCACGATGGCACATGTGGATCTCATCAACCAAGTCCGAAGCTCAAGGATCGATTGCACTGACTTGCTATTATTGGCCGACTATGATCGCCGATGCAGTCGAATACGTAAAAAGGTGTAAGGCTTGTCAAATTCATGCGGATTTTATACACCAACCCCTGGAACTGCTCCATCCCATAGTCGCAGCATGGCCCTTCGAATCTTGGAGAATTGATATAATAGGACTAATCAGTCCTCCATCAGTTAGAGGTCATAGGTTCATCCTCGCGATAACTGATTACTTCTCGAAGTGGGCAGAAGCTATCCCGCTTGCTGAAGTCAAAACCACCAGTGTGGTCAACTTCATCAGACATTATGTCATCCACCGATTTGGTGTCCCCAGATGGATTATCCATGACAATGGTTTCCAATTCACAAGCCAATCATTCTATCAGTTTTGTGGCAAGTACCGAATTTAGAATGTCGCTTTAACTGCCTACAACCTTGCCACCAACGAGTTGGCAGAAGCATTCAATAAGACAATCATCAAGCTTCTCAAAAAGTTTGTCTCCACAAGCAAACATGATTGAAATGAGAAGATCAGTGAATATCTTTGGGCCTATCGAACTACAGTTTGAACCCAATAGGAATGCACCTTTTTCGCTGGTATACGGATGTGAGGCAGTTATACCCTTAGAGATTCAGATACCATCACTTCATGTTGCTTTGGCCACCAAAATGACTGAGAAAGATAACCATCGGTTACGTCTCCAAGAGCTTGATGCAGTAGACAAGAAGCGGTTACATGCTTAACAGCGTATTGAGCTTTACCAGGCCCGAATCTCGAAGGCCTTTAACAAAAGATCAAAGAGAGAATTTTTCAGAAAGGAGATTTGGTCTTTGCTATTACCTATGGTCATGACACACAAGTCCAAAGGCAAATTCTGACCCAATGGGAAGGGTTGTTTGAAGTAGAGACAGTCTACTCAAATGGAGTATATCGCCTATCAAATTCAAATGGCGACATGCTTATGAGGCCCATCAATGGCAAATTCCTGAAGAAATATCATCCATGAGAAAGTTAACATTATGCCTCTGATCATTTGAGATCCCTTTGGAGTTAAGCTGATCGAACATCAGGAGACAACGCCGCACGTCAACATTAAAGACACAAGGAAAGATTTCATGAGAAACGTTAGTTACTAACTGACATCCCCGCGGAATTACATAAAGCAACAAAATGATCCTAAGTTCTTAATGGCTAAGGATAGAGGGAAAATTGATTTTTAAGCCCAACAAAAAGTCCTTGATAACTCATCATGCTGATGGGAATAGCATGGCTAGCCCAACTCATTGGCAGTTAGTAAAGCCTTACCAAATCTGTTGATAGCTGAGGATTTGCTAAAAATCTTAAGGACCTGATCCCATTTGATGCCTCCAAAATTCTCTGCCAGTTCTCTTCTATGGAATGGTAAATCCGCAAAGCAAATAAGTCATGTTAAAGTTTTCACCTCTGACTTTTTCTTCATTTTAGAAGTATTATTTTCCTATTCCCCAGCAGGATCGATTCCCTAAATGAATTTTGGGAACACTGTCTCCTATTCTCCAACGGAATTCTCAAGCAATTTTCTTATATTTTGTAGAGAACGGTCAATTCCACCAAAGTTCCTTGCCAATTTCCGTCCATGGAATGGTAGGAAATTGTAATTTTTTCAGTAAAATGAATAACAGATCAAGCCTGTCACGTTAACATTAAATCTCTAACAGTAAAACCTTTGAATATCCCTGACAGATTTTGTTAATATCCTCAGCAGATCAAACTTCACTTGCCATTCTCTTCAATAGAGTGACAGGTCCACTTAAGTTGTTGTTATGTTCAAATACCTCAAACAGTAAATGAATTCTTGTCAAGTTAACATTAAACCTCTGACAAGTTACTTTTACAAATCCTCAAGCGGAGAAGTTGTTATGATCAATTCGGATAAAATCTCCTTCTAATTCCCCGGCAAAGAATTTGGTTATTACGTTAATGATTACCTCTAACAACTTTTCAAGAAATAATCATCTCCCTATCGAAGCTCCATGGAGTTCTTTGTGTCACGTTAATGATTACCTCTGACATATTAGAGAACGCTAAACTCTCTATAATCTCTTAAGGGATTCATTTTCTAACTCCTCAGCGAGTTTCTAATAGATTCTCCTTAAAGCCTATTATTACCTTTTCAGTCCCCAATGGACTTTCATTTGTCACGTTAACATTATACCTCTGACAATTTCTTTCAAAATGATTCCCTAGGGAAACACCATTGTTCCCATGAAATACAAAGTCAAATCACATTCCCTAGTGGAATAACTCATTCTTACTGTCATGTCTAGCCTATCAACTTTGAATGGTAGAAATTTTGAGCCTGGTGGTTTTTCAATCGGTTATGTTTTGAACCGATAGATAACCAAGTCTCATCTTCCAGTTTAATAAGGATTACTTCTTTGTCGTTATGTCCAGTTTGCCACCTCTGAACGGCATGGCTCTGAGTCTAGTAACTCCCAATCGGTTATATCCATATTACCTCTAAATCGATGGGTGCCTAGATCTCTGCTTTTTTATGGTACTCAAACTTTCATGTTTAGTTAACCACGGTTCTGAGTCTAGTAACTCCCAATCGGTTATGTCTATATTACCTCTAAATCGACGGGTACCTTGATCTCTTCTTTTTTATGGTACTCAAACTGTTATGTTTAGTTAACCACCTCTGAACAGACAAGTCCATAACCTTGTTCTTCTTTCCCCTGTTAGGGCCAGGAGTTCTTACTGTCAAGTTAATACAACTACCTCTGAACAGTGAATTACGGCCTGGTGTCTCTTAGTTGGTCATGTCCAAATTATCTCTGAACTGACGGGTGCCAAGATACAATTCATCTTTGCAATCCCCAGTGGGCTAGCTACTAAGTTAATACAACTACCTCTGGCAGCATATATGGAATTTAGTGTGTCTTAATTATCATGTCCAGTTAACCACCTCTGAATAGATGGGTCCCTAAAATCGAGTTCACCTTCATTTCGTCATCATGTCCAGTTTATCACCTCTGAATAATAAAATCCAGAGCTTTGTGGCTTCTCAATCGGTCATGTCCAGTCCATCACCTCTGAACTGACAGATAGCCAAGTCTCCCCTTTTCTGTTTACTATTATGTCCAGTTAATCACCTCTGAACAGTAAACACTCCGCGCTTGGTGATCTCTAATCGGTTATGTCAAGTTGGTCACCTCTAAACCGATGATTACCCAATTTTACCCTTTTTTGTCATTATGTCCAGTCCATTACCTCTGAACGACAAAATCTCATGTCTGAGATTCCTAGTCAGTTTGTCCAGTTTATCACCTTTGAACTGACAGATCTCTAGACTTAATCTTTTTGGATTTAATGATTCCTAACGATTTTCTACCCTCTTTTAACCCCCAGTGATTCTTATATTTAGCTGACTTTATCATGTTTTTAACCTCTGAATGATTTTAGTCACATTTGTACTTTCTTCAGAAAATTAACTTGGTGAATTTTTGCTCTTTTTAGTTCTTTCAAAAGAACTTGCATTCTAAGTTCTCCTTTACAGAAGACTTATATTACCTATGGGAAATCACACAAGCAAACACAGAAGAAGACATAGGAAAAGCCAAATGAGTCAAAGGGAAATGCTTTATTGATTCAAAAAGAAGAAATACATAGAAGATACATTAAACTGGTCTCTTATATGATATGAGTTTACTCTTAAGAGAAGACAGTTTTTGTTTTCTATTTTCTTCAGGCCCAGTAAGAGCCTGCGACTTCAGATCTTCATGATTGACAACCGCTAGCTGAGTCAACGAGCTTAAATCTTCGTTATCACTGCCTTCTTCTCTGATTCCAGCTTGAGGATTTGATCGCTCTGGGCACTCAGCTATTCTAGCCGAGTAGTTTTCTCCACACGCATTGGCTCATCTTTGGATATTAGAAAATTGGCCCTCTTGATCATTACCTCGGCTTTCTCAACCTGCTCATTGGCATCAGCAAGTGCATTGTTAGAAGCATCAATGGCATCAACAATTTTGATCTTCTCAGCCTCCAGGGATTTCAACTACTGGGGCTCCGCTTCCAGTGCCTGTTGCGTCTCTACACAAGTCTTCTGCATATGCTTAGAGAGATCTTTGACCTCTTATTCAACGAATGGGTTCAGATCCAAGCTATTCAAGCGACGCCACTCGCTCACATCTTGCTTGAGATCCTCTACTATTAATTCCAGTGAGGCGGTTTGATCGGTTCCCCCAAAGTCTCTGATGGTCCCTATTTTTTGTTTAAGGACCACATTTAGAAACTCGAACGGACTGGTTGAACCCTCCAACACTAAAGAGATGCATCTTTTCAAACTCTTGTAGAAGGTGTCGTATCATCTCTGCCACAAACTCCTCCACTTCTATCACTCTGGGCGAGCGAGTAAGCTTTGGAGGAGAAGTCTCTGTGAGCTTGATGGTCATGATCGTCGAAGGTGTCACAGGGGTAGCTGTCGGCGCAATAGAGGAAACAAGCAGCAGCCGAGGAGGAGTCTTCATGGAGATAAGAGTGCTAGCCACCAGAGAAGTAGGGCTGGTGATCATTGAATTCAGATCAATAACTGACATCGTCCAGATTATAACTGGCGTCAGCGATTGTGAGCTGAAAATCAATTCCAAGCCAGAAGTAGCTGGAGATGAAGATGTGGCAAAAGTAGAAAATGGCTCGCTAGTGAACTCAAGCTGAAGCCCAGTCTGCTTTGAGGGTGGTAGGTGGAAGGAACAGACGCTGCCACATCGGTGATCATCGAATCACAAGCAAAAAAGGGTCGACATTGAATGCTATGGTAAAGAACGTCGATCCCTACGACGTCCATTGTGATAGATGAGGTTGCCCCCTCTTGAGATGGCCCCGCAGTGGGAACAGTCAGCGCTAAGATTTCTTTGAAAATACTTTGGAGTTAAAGAAAGAAAACACGATATACAAAAAGTTAATTGCTGAATTCTTACGATCATTATCTAGAGGAGCTGAGGTGCAACAATAGTCACCCCATTACTGATCATCGCAGTAGGGATATTCTTCATGTGGGAGGTGACTCCAGCAGTAGCAGTTTCAGCAAAAGACACTTTGATAGTAGGGCTCACAGGGGAATCGACCTGGCTGCTTGACACGTCTTCCGATGTAATTTTAGCAGGTACTATACATGCATCAACGGTAGTTTCAGCAAAAGCCTCCCCAATAGCTGGTTCCTCTGCAATTGGCTTAGGAATTGGTCGTCTTTCTTCAGGAGTTTTTAGAATTTTCACGTCCTCGACTCATATCCATGAGAGGCAACCTCACCCTTCTCCAAAGTGGTTGCAGCCCCACCAGAAGGCCCCACTGTACGCGCCGGAAAAAAGAGAAAGAGGTCTTTACTATAAATTTTTCCTTGAATCAGATGAAAAAATTACAACAAAACTGCTTTTTCCTTCCAGTTACAAGGGAGGGAGGATGTTGAGTCTTGAATCCTCCCTTTGTTTAAGGCTGGGTTCTTCGTGTGGCGGTGGAGAGTGAATCTTGTTCTCCGTTGACCGGATGACCGTCGGGATCGTCAGGGATCTTCTCTTCAGCTGGTAAAAAGAGTAGCACAGCTCTGTCTACCAAAACTCTCAAAGAGGAGGTAGGCAAAGAGCAGCTTGTACGCAGCAAGCTTGACGAAGAGTTGAGCTCTCTCCTGTCTCGGTCTGTCTCTCTCTGTGATCTTCTGATCCTCTTGATGCCAGATGCCTTTCTGATCGCCCTTGTGTCTATCCCCTCTGCCTTCTGATCGCCCGACCTCATAGCAAACGAGGCTATTTATAGAGGTCCTAGGGGGTGAACGTGCCCCCTAAAAATGCTCCACGATGAGGGGCCAACTTCCCCGCTACATGGGCGGCGACTGGCCCCATAACCAGGGCGGTTATAACCGAGGCGCGGGTTTCAACCCACGCGCCTTGATACTGAGACGCAGGTGTCGGACCCTCGCGCCTTGATGTTGAGACGCGGGCGTCGAGCCCACGCGGCTTGATGTTGAGACGCGGGTGTCGAGCCCACGCGCCTTGATGTTGAGACGCGGGTGTTGAGCCTACGCGTCTAGAACTTGAAACTCTGCTTTTTAATGGCTTGTCTTTTAGTGATTTTTAGACAGCCTACAGAACCCCCTCCAAAGTTTTCGATATTCCGCAGTTAAATGGGACGGATTTCGAAATACTTTGGATTTTAGCCGCATTCGCCTTTATGACTGGACTGCTAATGCTCCGGGTTTGATCTTATCTGGAGTTGGTCTTCATGAGTGTACTGTTCAACTCTTTGATGCCACCAGAGTTGATCGTGTTGAGTGTCTAGATACACAGTCTAAACCTCCCCGATTGCTTTTAGTCTGTCACGGGTGCTTTAAGCCAGGAGTGGTTGGTCGCCTGCTTGTGCCAGTGTACTGTTGAACTGATTTGCAGAAGCAGGAGGCCGAACGCTGGTTCTTTTTGAAAAGCAGAGATGGTACTGCTTTAAAGACGCGATTTTCATAGGGTGCGTCTTTTGGCAAATGAAAAACGCGACTGATCTTCCATAAAGCAGACGCGATGTTCAGCCGGGCTGGAAAGACGCGAACTTCTTAGAGAGACGCGACTTTTTGAATGCATTTATGGCGGTGATGACGGGGCATGTCCATCGAAGAGGAGCGGCCGTCGGGTGCGAATCTGTGCCATGTCATGATTGCACTGCCAGTTGGCCTGGGGAACCGACGGGATTTCACCTTTTGGCGCGCGGATTTCCCGGTTCATTAAATGATCTGTTCCACGTGTCAAGCGATGACTCGCTGCAGAGTCATGGCGCATGATCTTCGCGAATCATCAAAATGATTTCTTCCACGCGTCAAGCGATGACTCGCTGCAGAACTAATCGAGCCACGCGCCGCGTATCTTCGCGAATCCTTGTGCCTATAAATGGCAACAGTCAGAGAGATACCTCTTCTTCTCCGAGCGCATTTGTTTAGAGTTTTTAAGAAAAGAAAAAAAGTTCTTCTTTCTCTGTTCATCTCCATTACTGGATTCTTAATCACCAATGGCACCTAAGACCAAGCCAACCGCATCCTCTTCAAGAGCGACCGTCACCGGGGCCCAGAGGGGCGGTTCCTCCGCGCAGGAAGTCCTTTTCCCAGGTATAACGCCGTTTAGGCTTGAACTTCACCATTAATGGGAGTTCATGGAACCCCAAAAAGATATCTTTTGGAGGAGAACCATTAACACAGAACCGTCAACACAGAAAACAAACCGTGTTTAATTCTCAGACGCGGTCTCAGACGCGGTCCTTGAGTTGATAACCAAGGCGCGGGTTTGATGACCCGGTGCCAGCGAGTCCTGCATTTCGGATTCTTCACTTAGAATATTTCTAATTGTGAAGGGTTCGGACGCGGACTTGAAGATTTTTCATCAGGTGCAGGTTTTTGATGAATCTTGCACCTGAGCCCAAGTACTTAGAGATTTTTCATAAGTCTTGGTTTGCAAAACGCGGATTTGATCCCGCGGGTCTCACGCCTGGATGCGTATTTGCAGGTCTGGACGCGGATTTGATAATTCCTGCGTCCAGTATTTCTTCTGCGTCTGGACGCAGATTCGCAGGCTGGACGCGGGTTTTTAATAATTTCGGCGTCCAGTATCTTTCTGCGTTTGAACTGTGGACACTTGGTTTTTTTTTCCTTCTTATTTCTGATAAGATGTCTGATCAAGTGTCTTTTTCTTTTGCAGTGCCACACCCTTCTGCCCCACTCGCCAAAAAGCGCCACTTCGGACATGTAGGTGGTGCTGACCGTGATCTGGCCTTTGTGCTAGAAGGACTGCACCTGTGACTACTGACCGTTCGCAGGAGCGCAAGGAAAGGCTCTCCAATGTTGATATGACAACCCTTCGGGTGCTTATGACCGATGCAGCATTCACAACGGATGATCGCGTCAAGCTGGAGAAGCCTGCTTTCTTCTTCGGAGATCGTATCGGCGATGGCGGTCATTCCATGTATGATGGAAATTATAGATGGCTCCGTCAGATAGGGGATAGAAGATTCTTTCTTCCAGACATAGAGAGGATGTTCCCGCTGTCTTATCTCCAGCACATGTCCGTCCCTCGGAAGATGAAATGGGACGTTTCCCGATACGTCCCTGAGATTACCCTCGGTGACTTGGGCTCCCAGAAGGTATACCGTCATGATGGCCATGATAGGGCGGTTCTCAGCCTGTTCCCCGGGTCGCGCAAGTCTGAGCTCCCAGTAGGAGAGATACCAAAACTCGGCACTACCTTCCTCAACGCGTTTATGAAAGCGGAGGGTGATTTTCCGGTTGAGTTCCGTGCGCCCGGGTGGGTTCATTCCACCGAGAAGTATTGGTGGTGCAGGATGGTGAGCTTCGTCCTTGCCGATCTTGGAGATCTGCTAGGTCATGTGGGACTGTACCCAGCAGTCAAGGCCATGCAGTATGGCATCCCGCTGAGTTCTCAGAACTTCTTCGGGGTCTTGGAGCGTTACAATTCCTTGACGGGGACATTCTTCACCCCGGTCGGAGAAATGGGCCTTGCACTGCATGAGTTGCATGAGGTCTCGGGGCTGGCAACAGGGGATTCTCCCTATGAGGAATATATCCCAACCACTGAGGAGCTCAACTTTATGAAGAAAGGGTCTCCTCAAATGTACGAGACTTATTGGGAAGTGCTATGTCACTTCCATATTTGCGGCCAGATAACCACTTGGAGGTCGGGAGGAATCAAGCAGCTGTCTTGGGCCAGTTACTTGTTCAACAATGTCAATAAGAAAGACCATCCAATAACCCGACTGGCTCCCAGATCCGACGAGGAGATTGCCGACAGGATCGCCCAGGCTCCGGAAGGCTTCTACACCACGGATTCGAACGAGGACGGTTTCGAACCTGACATGGTCTTCGAAAGCTTTCACCATCAAGCCCGGACCCCTATCTCCGATCGAGCATTGTTGGCGGGCTTCTTAATGCTGTGGCTGAAGCGTTGTGTGGTGCCCACGCTGCCACATGAAGTCATCGTTGCCGACGTGGTGTACCCGGCGGTGCTCCTGGCCCATGGCAGTCCCATAGCCCTTCTTCCGGCCGTGGCGGCTGGCATTCAGAGCGGGTTGCGGGCGTTAACCCACAACTTCTGCGAGCCAGGGAAGGCCGTCGACTCCCATGGCCAACCGATCCTTGACTCAGAGGGGAAGCCGACGGTGAAGCGCCCCAACCCTCGGATCAAGCTGCCTTACACGTACCTCATGGCTTGGTACGTGATGCACTGCCCTTCCCTGATGACGCCGGTGCCTTGGAGTGAGGGTTTCGCCCCTTTTGTACAGCGGTTGGAGGGTTCGGACTGGCGTAATACTTATATGTATTTCGTCCGAAAGTGCATTTCAGATGCTTCGAACTACCAGCTCAATCGCTGCTTCCCCGAGATCCCTGGTGCATCTTTCGAAGATCTATTTACTGATTTCGCGGGCCCAGATGACTTCACGAGGTTGTCCACGGGGTCTTCTGGTGGTTGATCAACATTCGGCCCGGATATGTGCTTTTCCGGCAAGGGACTTCATCCACAATCGAGCCGTACATGCCGAATCGTTTCGCCTGACAGTTCGGCTACGATCAACTCTACGTCGGCAATCCCAATGCTCGACTCGCCTTCGAAGGGAACTTGTTCGAAGGTGCTCGGGCTTGGTACTACAGTGTGGCCAGAGGGACGGAAGCAACTTTCCGTCTACCTATCGAGGGATCAAAGTGCCGTATGAGCTTCAGCTTCTGCTCCTGGTACTTCCAAGTCAACCAGACACCATACTTTGTTCCGGAGTATTCATGCATTGAGAGTATCAATGCAAATCTCGAAACAAGGTCGGAGTCCGGTAAACGCTCGCGAGGCGTCGAGCAGTACCTGAAGGCTCTAAAGGAGGTCGGGAGAAGGTCAGGGGAGGAGCCGCGAGCGACAAGGGCGGAGCCGCGACCAATAAGGGCGGAGCCGCGACCAACCAGGGCTCGACAGGCGGTGAGCAAGCGTCGTCAAGGCTCTACTTCAACTGCTGAGCCTGCCCCAAAGAAGGTCCGGAGAGACTTGACGGCTGCAGTTTCTCGATCCGCGGACATCCCTTCTGGTGTTGGGGAGCCGAGGGAGGAAGAGGTGGACAAGGATGACACTCCCTTAGTCCATGCCCGCAGGTTACACCGCAGGAGCCTCGGGATTGCAGAGGAAGGGGAGCCTGCTGACAGACCCACCGCCACTGACGAGACCGAGCAGCTCGAGATCGATATAATGAGCGGAGGCGATGTTAAGATTCCGGGGATCTCAGCTCAGTCTGAGTCTTCCTCAGCTCAGAGGAGGGATGAGGCACAACAGCCTGGGTCTCCTTCTGTCTTCATCTCCAGCCCTCGGATGGTTGACCCCAGCCCTACCACTGGGGTGTTTAGAGGCAAGGCTCCGGCTACCGAGGCTTCTCACGTTGAACTGTCGTCTTCCTTATCCGCAGAGGAAAGCGATTTTGAGGATGATGTCGACTATGGTGACGAACCCGCTCCTCTTGATCCGAGTAAATTCTCACACATCTCAGAGGAGGAAATACATGGGTGCGAGCTATTGACGGTATCACCACTGGCGGTAGTTACTCCCGCTGAAGGTACTCTTTTTACCTTCTGACCTGATTTCCCTTTTCGTTTTGAAGAGGAAGTTTTAACATTCTCCTTTTATGCTGCAGGATTGGCTGAGGATACCGAGGCTGCAACCTCCTCGCATATCGAGGAGATGGTGCAAGAGTTGACCCAGCCGGAAGGAGTTGAGACTCCAGCTGCCGAGGCAATTACCGAAATCGGGGAGACTTTACTCTGCAGGAAGAGGAGGTCACCACTGAAGTCAGGGAGACTTCTCCTCTGCTGGGTTCGCCCAAGGATCCGACATCTCTGGACCTCCAGCTTGGTAAGGAAGTTTTGATGTATCAGATGTTTCTCTTTTTACCATTCTGGCTAATGTTGAGATAACTTGAAGAGAGAACTGAGGGGGCCCAGGTAGAGAGTCTGACGGTCAGTGTCCCTCCGGAAGGTCACACGGCCCAAGCCTTGGCTGAGGTTTCTGAGGAGGTCGAGCTCACTACCCTGTCATCGGCTGTGGAGGTTCTTGCAGAGGTGGTACCCCCAGAAGCGCCAGTGGCTGCTCCTGTTCCTGCCGTACCCGTGGTCAGCTCGACTCTTGCACCAACAGAGCCGATCTACATCCCCCACCCCGTGATAGAAAGGGGATCGGGGAGCACTTCGGATGATGATATCATGGAGCTTTTGACACGCCAGGCGGTGTAGCAGTTCCTTACATCGATGCGAACATGCATCGATTTCGTCCTGACTAGGGGTAGCTCCCTTGACTTCGCCCAGATGTTTCTCGGAACCAGGTCGAGAACATCAAGTTGGCCGGAGGCCCTTCGCTAGCCCAGGCGAGTCAGCTGCTGGTGGATCAGCTGGGACAGCACCTGAGAGAGCTTCGATCCCTGGAGGATGATGCCGGTTCATCCCACGAAGCCCAAGAAACGCTGAATAGGCTCCTTGTTGCTCAAGAGCAGGAGCGAAGAGAGGTGGAGGAGAAGATCACCGATAGCACTCGTCTTCTTGAACGTGTCCAGGCTGATCACCAAAGGCTGGCGATTGAGTCCGAGGAGTCAGAGACGATCATACAGGCCGCAAAGCAGGCTATCCTTGACTCTCAGGCTGTTATAGCCAGGGCTGAGGCCATGATTGTCTTCAACGAACAGAGGCTTGCTACCTCTGAAAAGAGGCTAGCGGAGTTAGAGGTTGTCAAGGCGCAAGCTGAAGCGGACCTCTTTGTTCGTTCGTCCGAGCTGGAATCCCTTCGAGTGCAAGCGCAGGGATTTTTGTCTGAAGCGGATCTGCGGGCCCGAGCTCTCATGGAGGTTGAGAAGGCGCGTCAACATAAGATACATCGCCTTAGAGAGCAAATCTGTTCTTTGGCGGACCAGGACTTGTAGCCTTCTCTCTCTTTTTTTTTTTAAGAAAATGACACTCTGTTCACTAAGAGTGTTTTGTATTAGCTTTTATCATTTTTGATATAATAAAAGTCTTTGCAGTTTTTTGGTTCCACCTCCTTTGTTGCCTTGCTGTGGATGAATTCGACCTCTTGATCACAATCTTTGATTAACTGACTGTGAATGCTGAACTTAGGTGAGACTAAGTTCTTTAAATGAAACGCGGCATTTGACCCATAGGACCTTAGGCAGAACTAAGCCCTTTTGATGAGACGCGGCATTGGTTCATAGGGACTTAGGCAGAACTAAGTCCTTTTGATGAGACGCGGCATCAATTCATGGAGAGACGCGGTCATCAGTTCATAAGAACTCAGATAGAACTAAGTCCTTTTGATGAGACGCAACGTCAATCCATAGGGAGACGCGGTCATCAGTTCATAAGAACTCAGATAGAACTAAGTCCTTTTGATGAGACGCAGCGTCAATCCATAGGGAGACGCGGCGGCGTCAACTCGCAGAGAGAAACGCGACTTTGAGTAACGCGAGTCTGTCCTGCCAATGAAGACGCGACTCAAGCGGACGCGAGGGACGCAGCCTTGTGTATTTTCCCATTAATCTCAGAATGGACTAAGTCCTTTGCTGAGTCAAGTGCTTTCCCTTAAAATGGGACCTGTTTGCTGAAGGGACGCAATTCTGAGTCACGCGGACTTTCCTTTGGAACGCAGGTGGACGTCATTCATTCTGAAAAAGGAGACGCGGGTTCCAGGACGCGGTTTTCCCATCTGCGTATCGATGTAACTTCCAGGCGTTACATGCGGCCTGACATAAAGATTTTATGAGATCTTTGACCGTCAAGTCTTCACTGACGATTGAATCGTCAAGTCTTCACTGACGATTGGGAAATCGGGTCATTCGTTGTTTCCCGAAGCAGTTGTCCACGCGTCGGTTCTTCATTGGACTTGGGCGTTAATACCCTTTAATGTAAAACCGGCGCTGGCGGTTGGAGACCAGCATCTTCAACGTTTCCCGAAGCGACCCTCCACGCGTCAGCTTCCCATTGGACTTTGACAATCGTGCGGTCATTAAGGCCGACGGTTCCAATTGATGAACCATTAATAACGGTTACCAGGAGCGGCCTATAAATAGGGGCTCGCCTTCTTTAGCAGTCCTAATCTTAGACTATTTTCCCTTTTAAGAGAACGATTGCTCTGAGAACTTCCACCTTCTTCAGAGTTTCTAACAGGGTACTGTCTTCATGGATGAAGACGACTCTGGGGAAGAGGATGACCCAGAGCTTTCATGCTTCTGTTTGGTCTCTTCAGGACAAAGTGTCTCTCTGATCACCTTCCATGTCCATATTCTGATGCAGAGAGTTAAACTCTTGACAGAGGCCTCTGCTGGTATGCCGTCCCGACTTGCTGTGATGTTTCTCGTCCACCCAAGTTTGCACTTTGGCATCATCATCATCTGGATTTCCTCATGAAGTCTGAGTTGGTGCATCCCTTCTGGAATTTGCGCCGCCAACTTAAACTTCCCTGGACGCGAGTACAGAAGTCTTTGGCACTTGGCGCTGACTTTGCTCATGAAGCTCGCGTTTTAAGGCCACTGACTCGGGCTGAAGGTTTCAGACCCGAATTTTACAACCCCTGTTCCCTCGACAGGGAGATGGCAATTTTCGGCGTCTAAGTCCTTTCGCGCCTTGTGTTTTAGACGCGGATGCAGAAAATTGGACTGCGTTTGAACCCTGCGTGTATCACAGATTTCACTCGCGTCTGTTTCTGTCACCGCGGAAGTCTGGCTTACTGCGTGGGTTATTCCCGCGTCTACAGTCTTCAGCAATACCGCGTTTGTGACTTAGTTTTCTTTTGTCGAAGTGTACTAAGTTCTGAATTGTCTAATTCCCTGGTTTGCTTCTTGCAGGTAGACTTGATCGTCCTTTTTCAGGTTCGCTGGGCCCCTGGAAGAATATTTCGGCCGGCGGACTTGTTCGATGTTCGTCCACAAGGGAATATATTATGGTCCTCGTCGTCCACAAGGGAATATATTATGTCCCTAACGAGGAATCGACTCTCGCCAAGGTCTCTTCAGATCCAATGCACCAGTCATACCTGCTGGCAAGGGATGGTCAGGGTGAGTATGGCGGCGGGGACTACGGTGGATATGGTGGCAGATAGCATCCCTTTCCTCTCTCACCCCAGAAGTGACATCGAGGACTCTTCATGTCTGCTGGATGGCCTGCTGGGAAAGAGATGCTATAAATGAAGGGTTGCAGGGCTTTCTGCTGCCACCGGACCTCAAGAACACCATTGCTCTTAGCTTAGTCAGCTAGGGCTCTTTCGATGTTTACGTCATGCACCATAGTGCAACCGGCTCCAATTGTCGCCACAGTTTGGCACTTCTTCAGACATCGTGCACTTGGAATTAGATGCGGCTTCAAGGAGTGAGTACGGCCTCTGAGAGAGAGAGAGGGACTTCTTTGTACTCCTTAATTGTAACACTCAATCTTGTTGTATAAGAGAGCGTTTTAACTGTAACACTCAATCTTATTGTATAAGAGAGCGTTTTGTATCACTTTCATATGCCTGGATATAAATAAAAGTGACACTTTTCTTTTTGCCTCTTTCATTGTCTTGAACTTTTTGTCTTCAGTTAGACTCATAGAAGCAAAGAATCTTTGACTTTGTCAAAATTATGATGATAATCTTAATAAGTCAAACTTTGTAGGGAAAGATCTTATTCAGGAACTCTCATAATACTGTCAGAGGTGTAATATTAACTTGACAGAGATGAAATAATTTTTGGTGGACCTGCCACTTTATAAGAGAAAGTGACAAGTAGAATGGTACCCCCAGGGAGGGTGAACTTTTATCAAGTGTTTGGGATTAACTTGATTGAGCTCAGCTGGGATTTGATGGAAACACTGTTGATGGTGTAGTATTAACCTAAACAATGTTTTTAGGTAGACTTGTTATTCTGTTGAAGAGAATAACAAGTGAGACTAGACTCGTGGGAATCTAGGAAAGTTTGTTACCATTAGAGGTGTGATATTAACTTAACGGGTTGAAAGTGGTCTTGTCAGAAGTGTAATGTTAACTTGACAAGGATGTGAGTCAGAGGTGTGATATTAACTTAACTCAGAAGTGTCACTGTCATAGGCGTAATGTTTAACTTGACAGTGAGGGTAATGCTAGAGGTGTAATGTTGAACTTGGCATTGGTCATCTCGGCTTGTATAAGGAAGTCCGAGGGAAAGTCATGGCCATAGGTGTATTGTTTAACTTAGCAATGACTTGATGCTAGAGGTGTAATGTTAACTTAGCATCATCCATTTCAGCTTCGATATGGAAGTCTGAAAAAAAGTGACTGTCAGAGGTGTAATATTAAACCTGACAGAAACCTGATTACTGTTTAGAGGTGTGGTGTTAAACTTTAACAGTAATTTGTTAGAGGTGTAGTATTAACTTGACAAGATTGACTCGTGATAAGAGCAATTTGAGGACCTGTCATTCTATTGGTGAGAATTGACAAGTGAAAATTTGAAGTGCCAGAGGTATAGTGTTAACTTGGCAAATTTGAAAGTTTGATACTCCGTGTAGAGTTGACAAGCAAAATTTGTACTCGACAAGGAATATTGAAAAGTTTCCATTACCAGAGGTATAGTGTTAACTTAGTAATGGTTGTATTTTGTAGACCTACCATTCTGTGGAAGAGAATTGGTAAGGGATTTTGGAGGAAAGAGTGGAGCCAAGTCCACTTAGGATTTTTAGCAAACCCTCAGCTATCAACGGATTTGAGGTGCCTTTACCAACTACCGTTTGAGTTGGGCTAGCCATGCTATTCCCCTCAGCATGATGAGTTGTCGAAGACTTATGTTGGGCTTAAAGGCCAACATTTTCCTCCATCCTTAGCCGTCGGGGGCGTCGGATGTTATAATGAAGAAATTCTTCTTACTTTGATCAGAGGTGTACTTTTAACTTGATCAGCGGAAGAATACCATCTAAGGATAGTATTTTCTTCAGGAACCTGCCATTGATCGGCATCATGAGTGTATCGCCATTTGAGGTTATGAGGCGATATGACCCATTCGAGTAGACTGACTCTACTACAAGTGGTCCTTCCCATTTGGGTTGGAATTTTCCTTTTGTCTTGTGCGTCATTACCATGGGTCTTCTGACGGCTAAGACAAGATCGCCTTTCTTGAAAGTTCGCATTTTAACTTTCTTGTTGAAGGCTCTGGTAATACGAGCTTGGTAGAGCTCGATTTGTTGTTGGGCCTGCAGACGTTTATCATCTAAGGCCTCCAGTTCCTGGAGTCGCTGTCGATGCTTCTCCTCTGTTGTCATCTCCGCTGTCAAAGCGACGCGTAAAGATGGAATTTGGATTTCCAGTGGGAGCACGGCTTCGCACCCATAGGCCAAAAAAAATGGCGTAGCTTTAGTTGGGGTTCGCACAGTTGTGCGGTAAGCCCATAAGCATTCACCCAACTTGTCGTCCCAGTCTCGTTGACTTTTCGAGACGAACTTCTTGAGAAGCTTGCAATAGTCTTGTTGAAAGCTTCTGCGAGGCCATTAATGGCAGGATAGTATGCCGTTGAGGACACACTCTGGATTCTGAACTTGGCACAGAATCTCTGGAAAGCCTGGCTGATGAACTGGGGTCCATTGTCATGGACAATTCGTCGAGGTACACCGAAACGATAAATAACGTGATGTTTCACGAACTTGATCACGTTAGACGATTTTACCTCCTTCAAAGGGATGGCTTCGGCCCATTTAGAGAAATAATCGGTTATTGCCAAAATAAACCGATGTCCCTTTGATGATGGTGGGCTGATAGGGCCAACCACGTCCATCCCCCACATTTCAAATAGCCAGGTAGAGGCCGTAGAGTGAAGGTACCCTGGTGCTTGATGGATGAAATCGCCGTGCACTTGTCAGGCGTGACATCTTTTGGCATAGGTGACGGCGTCAGCAATCATCTTGGGCCAGTAGTAACCCAATCTTTGGAGTCGATGTGCCAGTTTTGGGCCAGGTTGATGGGCTCCACACATACCGTCGTGGGCTTCTTTCAATACCTCTTGAGCCTCCTTGGATGAGAGGCACCGGAGCAAGACCCCGTCATGTGATCGACGATACAATGTTCGTGTAATCGCATTATAATATAATTTGGGGGCTTTCCTTCGAATGGCAGCCGCTTCCTTGGCGTCCTCAGGCAGGATGCCATACAAGACATAGTCGATATAGGGGAATCGCCAGTCTTTAAGCTCTGGACCGTTTGACAATTCCAGCGCTTCTTTGCCTTGATACTCTCCCTTTGACTCCTGATAGTGCTTGAGAACAATTCTCGGGCAATACAGGTCATGGCTGTAGACGAATATCTTTTCCATTGCTCCAGCTGGAAGAGCTAAGGAGGCCGCGAGGGATGCCAGTGCATCTGCGTGCGCATTTTGCCTGCACGGTACATGGTCGATGTAAAAGTTTGTGAACCCCTCGGCCATGCGGATAGTTGCGTTGTGGTAGGGTACTAGGTCCTCATGTCTGACTTCGTACTCCCCGCGAACTTGGCTGACGATGAGTTTAGAGTCACCGTATGCCTCGAGATTTTTAACGCCAATCTCATCGGCGAATTGCATCCAATCAAAAGAGCATTGTACTCTGCCACATTATTGGAGCAAGGCTCAGTTAGCGAGACAGCTCGAGGAATCACATAGTTCTGTGGCGAGACAAGTACTACTCCTATCCCCGCTACGATGTGTCCCTTTGGGCTTGTTCTTGATGCCCGTCGAAGAAAAGTTGCCATACTTGACTTTCGAACGATGTCTGAGTCAGGCAGACTCCAGCAACTTCATCTGGGAGATCCTCGTAGACTTTGGCTGCCCTCGGATCTGGGTGCTCAGCTAGAAAATCCGCCACTGCTTGTCCCTTAATGGCCTTTTGTGGTAAAAGTGCATCTCATATTGGGAGAGCAATATGGCCCATTTTGCCAGCCGGCCGTTTAAATGATGAAGGCTTAGTCATAAGTAACCTCAGGGGGTTGATTTTTGATATGACGTTTATAGTTTGGCCTACCAGATAGTGTCGCATTTTCTGAATAGCGAACACTAATGCCAAACATTCCTTCTCGATCGGGTTATACCGATGTTCAGCTCCGATCATTGTTCTACTCAGATAGTAGATTGCTTGCTCACGTCCGTGATCATCATTCTGAGCTAATAGAGCTCCCAAAGAATGATCCATTGCCCGGACGTACACCAGGAAAGGCTTTCCGGATACCGGAGCTGCAAGGACTGGTGGTTGGGTGAGGTATTGCTTGATTTCCTCGAACGCTTGTTGGCAAGCGTCATCCCAAATGAATGAGACACCTTCTTCATTAACTTAGCGAAGGGTTGGCATCTTCCGGAGAGGTTTGAGATAAACCTGCGGATGTATGCCAATCGTCCCTGCAATCCCCTGAGTTCTTTGAGACTTCTCGGGGTTGCATCTCCTGGATAGCGCGAACCTTTTCCGGGTCCAAGTGAATTCCGGTGGATGTTACAACAAATCCTAAGAATTTGCCACTGGCCACCCTCAGGAAGGACTTTGTGGGATTCATCTTCAATTGATGAGCCCGCATGATGTCGAAGACCACCTTCAGGTCCGCTATGTGATCACCTTTAGTGCGCTTTTTACCGCGATGTCATCAACATAACATTCCACCGTTTTGCGTATTTGCTGATAGAAAATGGCGTTCATGGCCCTTTGGTATGTTGCCCCTGCATTTTTCAGTCCGAAGGGCATGACGGTGTAGCAATATACCCCTAGAGGTGTCCTGAAGGAGGTATGCTTTTCGTCATCAGGATACATTTTGATTTGATTGTATCCTGAGAATCCGTCCATGAAGGACATTCGTTCGAATCCACAAGTATTGTCAATCATGACATCTGTGATCGGCAATGGGAATTCGTCCTTGGGGCAGGCCTCGTTTAGATCGCGGAAGTCGATGCAGATCCGGATCTTCCCGTTCTTCTTGGCGACGGGGACGATGTTGGCTACCCAGTCGGGATGTTGTTCTTCCCTGATGAAGCCATAATCAATAAGTTTTCTGACTTCTGATTGAATTGCCTCCATTATTTCTGGACGAAACGTCGTTGCTATGTTTGACAGGTTTGCGTCCGGATTGATGTTGAGGCGGTGCATAGCCACTTGAGGATCAAGTCCAGGCATGTCCTCGTAATTCCAGGCGAAGACGTCTATATACTATTGTACAAGAGATATTAGATCCTTCTTCTCCGATGGTGACAGGCCGTCACTTATGAAGATGGGCTTAGGATTGGCCTCATCTCCTAGATTGACTGAACAACCTTGTCTTCTGTGGGTGGCTCGCGCTGTTCAAAGCGGGTATCCCAAAGAGTATTTAAATGTTTGATCCAAGGATCTGTATCAGATTGGATCATTTCTTCATCCCGTCTTCCAGGTGGCTTGTTGAGACCATGTTCACTGAAAGTTCTCTGAAGATGTTGCCGACACTGACATCTGACTCCCACGATGACGTGTCTGAAGAGTAATTATGACCTGATGGCCTCCAGAATCAGAGGCTGATGGGATCGGAGTCGATATATAGCCCAAACCCTGGCGTGTCCGATGATAATAATCGGGGGCTTCCCTTTCGGCACAAAGGATCGAAGCAGCGTCCTCCTTCCTTTGCCGAAGTTCAACCCGGGTCTGTTGGTCAGGTCGTACCCCATGCATCTCATCATTTTGAGTGCTTTTGGTTCATAATGACCGAACTGAGGGGATTCCTCCTCGCCTTCTGATTCTTCGCGGGGCGTTGGTTCAGACGAGATTCGCCCAAAAAGAATTAGTTTTTAGCCTTTCCGTCTTGCTGGAACCATAAATATAGATTCTTGCGCATTACCATTATCTTGGTATGTCTCGAAGGACGACTTCATTGGTACATGCAATGATGTCAAAGCATCTACTGCCGACCAGGGGTCATCGTCTACTTCGGTGCTAGTGTCTGATGGTACTGAATCAGAAGCAAACACAGAAAAATACGCAAAATCTAAATCTTCATTAATATACCAACCGCCTACATCGTCGGTGGTATTATCAACATCGAGCTTATTAGTGCTCTTTACAAGTGGTTCTAACTCCCACAGGCACTCTTCTTTCTCAGGCTCGGTGTCAGCTTCGTTACCAGAGTCTGGCTCCTCTGGTCGCGGGACTTCATCCGTCTCCACCGGATCTTGGTACAGTAAAGAGTCGGTGAAATAATTCTCGACCCTTTGAACGGATACCTTTCGGCGATCAACGTCTGCACCTTTCCACTCCCGTCAATGTATTTCATGACTTGGTGGAGAGTGGAGGGAACGATGGAGTTGCGGTGCATCCACGGTCGTCCCAGCAATAGATTGTAGGAAGTGTCGGCGTCGATGATGTAGCATGTCACTTCCGACTTGAGGCTTCCAATCTGGCATTTGAGCTTGATTTTTCCCATCGGACGGGTCTGGTTGGCATTGAACCCATAGATAGTTGTCTGGGTAGGGCTCAAACGATGAGTAGGAATGCCCAGATGTTGCATGACCCGGCGAGGCATGATGCTCAACGCGGACCCTGGATCTACCTGAATGCGGTTCACCTCAGACGATCCAATATACCCTGTGAAGTACAGGGGTCGATCATGCTTTCCTTTAACCTGCATATCATCTGCTGTGAAGGTAATGCAGGGAGCATTTGGGGAGGTGTGGAGGCAATCCTCTACATCTTCCTCCTTCGGCACCTGGGTCATGAAGACCTCGGCATTTGCCAGAGCTTCTTGTAGAGCTTCTCTGGTCGACTTTGATAGTCTAAGAAGTTCATACAAGGTAATGCGTGCCGGGATGTTGGCTAGTTGAGCCAGGACATCAAAACGGTAAGGTGTCGTGGATCCTTCCGCCATACCTTTTGAAAGAACTCGAGAAAACCGAGTTTCTTTCTGTTTCTCCACAGGTTGTCTTGTGGAGGGCTTGGTTGGCTCTACAACTGGTTGTGGAGGAGTTGCCGCCGTTTCACCATACTGCTTCAAGTACGGCTGTCCCGAACGGTTCCGCCCATCGCTTGGTTGGGCTCTGCGGCCAAGACTATTGTTCCTCCTCTGAGTCCGTTAACGAAGGAACATCAGTCTCGGCTTCTCGAGAGGAGGCACCCACCACATTGCAGGACGAGGCCTTTGCCTTGCCTTTGGATTTCCTGTTGGTCACAGTAGTCCATTGTTGTTCATTGACAAGGTCAGGGTGGACCCACATGATTTCCCTTGAGGTGTAGGGACGGGTACCAGGCCCTTCTCTTGCTGCTGGTGAGGGTTTGTGTTGACCACTCTCAGCTCTCCTCTTGGGATAGGGACCACCCCAGAGGGTGTCGGGGGTTGTCTTCCGAACTGGAGAACTGACGTCACATTAGCCGTCACCTTCTTCTGCTTGGTCGGAGTTTCAACACCTCCGCGTCAATCAGAGCTTGAAGGATGTCCTTGAAGACATAGCAGCTTTGGTAGGGTGCCCCAGCATCCTGTGGTACAAGCAATAGGTGGGATTGTCGGTCTTGCCGACTTCCTCGGGGCGCCGAGCTTCAGGGAGCTTCAGTCGGTTGCTCTTGTTGAGTAGTTTAAAGAGCGAATCGACATGTTCCTCCTTGAAGGAATATTGCTTGTTGGCGCGTGGCTGGCTTGAAGAGCCACTCGCCTCGCCTGATTGAGGTTTGACGGGAGATTTGGTCTCCGTTGCCAAATTATCCTTCCGCTTTGTTTGGAAGGATGTGTCTGGCGCACGCCTTGTCGACCTTTCCGGCCTAGGCTTACCTTCCTCCGCTCTGACGCGGGCGATAATCTCCTCAGCCTGTTCACCTTGTAGGACTAATTGCTTCCAAGTGCGGCTTTCAGCAACTCCTATTTGAGCAAGGAGTGAGGTTTGGAGATTGTGGCGGCATGTTTCCACCAGGGTGGCCTGGGTCATACCGCTTGGACACCGGAGTGCCACGTTCCGAAACCTTTCCACGAAAGACTTAACGGACTCTCCCTTTCGCTGTTTAGTAGCGAAAAGGGTGGGCATCGTGACTTCCGAGTCATCTTCGAAGAAGCGTGTTAAGAACAGCTTCTCCAAATCGCCCCAGTTCTTGATAGAACCTTCTGAGAGCTTCATGAACCATTCAAAGGCCAACCCTTTCAGGGTGCCGATGAACAGACGCGCCAGGATGGATCACATCATTATCTACTACATTCCCAGTTTGGGATTTAAAATAGTAGATATGCTGATTGGGTGACCCCTTCCCATCAAAGGCTTGGAGGGTTGGAGCCTTGAACTTAGGAGGGCATGGAACTAAGTCCCACTCAGCCGGATAGGGCCGGACCACTCCTACTTCTTGGAGGTCTTTGCGATTGGCAAGGGCCTCGAGGCGTCGCTCCAGTTGACTCATTCTTTTAGCATGAGCCTTCCCCGGGTCTTGGTCGCCCTTTACTTGCGACGAGGACTTGGACGAGCCAGAAGTAGATCGCCGCGTCTCCTCAGAAGGTTTGGAAGATGAGCCTTCTCCCTTTCTCCCTTTGCCCTTTGACTTTTTAGGAGGAGACCTCCTCCTGTCTTCGAGTAGCTGTGCAATCGCCTGCTTGAGGGAGTCGATAGATTCCTGCTGAGAAAGAATCATATCCATTTGTGCCTTCTGGATTTGTTCCAAACGTCTAGCCGTTTCCTCAGGAGTGCCTGTCATGTAGGCAGAGGTCTCCTTCTCGACGGAAGAGTTCGAGGCCCTCGATTCCGCTACGGCGGAGTGAGAATCATTCACTTTAATGCCATGGGCTAAGGCATTATAGTCAATTGGGGAATGGCCCCAGTCCGGGTGCGAGTGTGTTGATACACCCCTTCCGGTTCAGAGTCAGACTCATCTGAGCTGACTGCAGGTTGTTTTCCCTTACTCCTGCTTGTCATATTCGCAGTGAGCTCCGGGTACTCAACGTCAGAGAAGGTTCTCCTTCTGTGGGAGCGTCTTCTTTTAGCTGACGGGGGAATCAGGGTCAGCTGTCTGACTAAAGACTGCTGATGTACGCCTGATCCGCAACGGCACTCAGAGAGCATATGGATGAGCCGTTGGCAGCAACACGACGAAGTGGCCTGATTGGCACTTCTTTTCTTCGTCAAATAATCCCTCAAATCCATGGGAGGGGGATTGAAAAGATTAGCCTCGCAACATCGAAGACGGGAGGCATCCATGTGCTGTATAGCCTGGACGCAGGCTTCAGGGACGCGATTCTCGCGCCGCAGCTGTTCAGGGCGCGTCTGGCGTCTCTGTTGAGACAAGACGCGCCTGTCGCGTTGCTGCTTGGTGTGTCGGGGCAGAGACACTTGAGAGAGAGTGGGCTGCTGGGCCCCGCGTCTATAGGCGCGTGCCTCTTGTGCTTGACAAGGCGCAGAGGCTTCACCTTGGCGTTTGGTGAGTTGGTCCTCAGAGGACCTAACTGAAGGAATCTCGCATTTGGGCCGCCAAACGCGGACTTCGCGGGGCGCGAGCAAGGCGCCAGTTTGTATGTTGCGTCCAGCCTCAGTCAGACAACCAGAGATTCCAACTTGCAGCTGACGCGCACGTCTCCTCTGTCGACGCTCAGCGTTCCGGTTGCGTCGCGGAGGTGGAGAGAGACCAACAACATCCTGATGCTGAACATCAGAGATTTTAACCACGCGGGTCTCCTGAGAGACACTGATGCGGGTGTTCTGTGCGACGCGGTTGGTCGCAAAGGCAGTTGTGCCTGGGACCACGCGGGCCTTCTGAGAGGCGTTGGCGCGTGCACCTTGCTTGGCACAGTTGGCAGCAGGGGCGCCCGAGAGAGCCACAGATCGGGCTTCGGGGCCATTCCCCGTCGAGACCCGGCGGCAGACGCGGTCTTTGGGCTCTTGGAGCCGGAAGAGAGAAACTCTTCGTACTTCGCCTGGTCGAATTCGACAATGAGCGATTCGACCATCTTTCCCTCACAAAGGATGTCATCTTGCGCCACGATTTGCTCATCAGTGACAAATGTAGTCCCCAGCGGAGTCGCTATCTCTTGTACGCGCCGGAAAAAAGAGAAAGAGGTCTTTAATGTAAAATTTTCCTTGAATCAGATGAAAAAATTACAACAAAACTGCTTTTTCCTTCCAGTTACAAGGGAGGGAGGATGTTGAGTCTTGAATCCTCCCTTTGTTTAAGGCTGGGTTCTTCGTGTGGCGGTGGAGAGTGAATCTTGTTCTCCGTTGACGGGATGACCGTCGGGATCGTCAGGGATCTTCTCTTCGGCTGGTAGAAAGAGTAGCACAGCTCTGTCTACCAAAACTCTCAAAGAGGAGGTAGGCAAAGAGTAGCTTGTACGCAGCAAGCTTGACGAAGAGTTGAGCTCTCTCCTGTCTCGGTCTGTCTCTCTCTGTGATCTTCTGATCCTCTTGATGCCAGATGCCTTTCTGATCGCCCTTGTGTCTATCCCTCTGCCTTCTGATCGCCCGACCTCATAGCAAACGAGGCTATTTATAGAGGTCCTAGGGGGTGAACGTGCCCCCTAAAAATGCCACGATGAGGGGCCAACTTTCCCGCTACATGGGCGGCGACTGGCCCCATAACCAGGGCGGTTATAACCGAGGCGCGGGTTTCAACCCTCGCGTCTTGATGTTGAGACGCGGGTGTCGAGCC
>JAVJIF010004708.1:0-142500 GCA_038442645.1 Agave tequilana
GGTTGCGATTTATGAATATGAGCATGCATAACATGGGGTTGTTTCTTAGGGCTTGTTTCTTAGAAACATAGCCTCAAGCCTATTCTTGTCAAATTCACACTTTTTCAAAACAACTCCTAAAGAATCAATTTTCTCTTTAGCATGGAAATCTCATTTTCATTAACTTGTGGAAACTTACTGATCGGATAAAACTAGCACTCAAAAATGTGTATTATGTGAAATCAAATGAAAAGCTCGAATGTGCTTAATGTACCCTCGATACTACCGTTATAGCATTGGCTTAACGGGTCGAATCTACAGGGAAGGGAGGCGATAGAAGCATTAACAGTTTCTATTCCCGTTATTTGTTAACAATTCTTCTTTGTTAAAAGAATGAAAAGAGAATGAAAAAGAAGATAAAATGAAATCTAGAATGTGGTAGGTGAGGAGAGCGATGAAAATGATGAAGTGAAAACAAAATAGAAGAGAGTTGAAAACAAATGAAGAAAGAAGATGGAACTGTGATGAACTAAGAAGACGATGGAAACAACGATGAAAATGAATAAAAAATTTTGGAAAAAGCTTTCTAAAACAAACTAAAAGAAAACTCATGGCTACTAACTACTAAATACTCCACTAGCCATACTAACCTCTTCGAGATAGTTGCCTCACATTTTGATCCTCGGCCATCACAATCCTTGTCTTCAAAGAAGCGATACAAAGCATGGCTCATGAATGGTTCATAACAATCAAAACATTGCAACAAGAACAAGCAATTATAAGCATCAATCATTACACTACAAGCATGAAATAAAAGAGCATGAAATAAAAGAGAGTTAGCTTGGTTAGCAAGTTAGCAAGTTAGATGTTAGAACCCATCATCTTTGGCCATCAATGGCTCTTGCAAGAACAAGGCCTTGTAGAGGCAACTCGATTCATGTGGATTATCAAGTAAGTGGTTAGATGGTTAGTGGTTAGTAGTTAGATTGCCATGAGAGAAAAACTAGCTAGAAATCATGTAGAAGGTGAAGGAGATTACAATGGAAGAGAAAGGAGGCATCTTTACATAGAGTGTCACTCTCTATTACATCAATCCCTCACTAATCTCTCTCTAGAAATCACTCAGCCCTACTACAATGATATAAAAAGAAATAAAAATATAAGAAATGAAGAAAACTCTCACCTACACTACACTTAAATCTGGATCTACTCCTAAAAACGAAATCTGCTTGCGTTTGGGCTCTCTGCAGGGCTATTTATAGGCAAAAGAAGGCTCTGGAAGACGAGACGGGGCCACGCGTCGAAATTCGACGCGTGGCTCTACAAAAATGCCGCGGAATCTCAAGGATTGCCGAGATTCCGCGACAATTCTAGGGAGCTACGTCTCTGGATTTCGTCAGGTTGTTCCTCTGGCTGCGAGAATGTTCAGGGTATACCCCGTTTCTGGTACTGTCGCCCGAATATTCGTCTGACAGCGCAGAAGTCTAGGTTCAATGTATGTTCTAGAAAATCCTTTCTTGGTCTCCAAGTAATTGCAGGATTAATTACCCTTAATTGAGATGAATTAGGCTCTTATTCCATCTTGCCCTTGGACTTTGGATCTACCTGCAATTAAGACCAAAACACGATTAAGACGACTATTTATTCATTAAAACTGTGAGAGAATGCGACATAATAATGCAGAATTGTAGAATAATCACACCCCCACACTTATTCTTTTCCTCGTCCCGAGCAAAACAAGAAAAGAAAAACTATACTACAAGGGTTATTACACCACTTTCGCAGGTGACGCGATTGCACTGAGCGTGTGCAACAAGCCGTTAAACCTCTAGGTTACCCTAGAGGAGGAGTGTTGTCTCCTGAGGGTTTTCAGCGGATTGCACCCACAAAATTCGTAAAGAAAGAAGACAAATGTTAGTGTTTTGAAAATACATTTTGAAAGAGAGACATGTTTTCGAACTATTTTTGCAAAAATATAAGTGATCTTAGGTCATAAGTCCACCTATAATCATTCTTCCTTAAACTTAGTCTCTATGCAAGATCTTGTCTTCAATTAAGGTAAGAATTCAAAATTGGATGAATATTTTATCTTTCATAAAACCTAGATAATATGCACATTGTGATAGTGAAGATTTTTTGGGATTTCAACTCTAACCATCAAGCCATTTATTTATTTATATATATATATTTTTTATTTTTTATTTTTTTTTATTTTTTTTCTTCCCTTAGTTTAGGCTTTTTAGTTTACCCATGTAGCGAGCCTATAACCGATGACTCCCAAACCAGACGGTCTTAGGGCACCAGATGAGAAAACATCCTCGGGTTTAAGGTCTCGAGTAAAAAAGGCCACAAAACTAAAGGGGATTATTTTTTTGATCACCGTTAGGCGTGAATAATCATGCTTCTTGAGGCACAATTATCCAGCTTAATAAGTGATTTTTTATTATTATATTTTTTTATGGCTTTTTAGGTCTTTGTTTCCATCCCAAAAAATGTGTAAGTGTGAAGTGCATACTATCTAAGGCAAAAAATTCAAGATAAAAATATCTCCCCAATTTTTCTTACTTAGCCTATAATTTTAAATAAGATCCATTATTTCAACTAGGTTTAAGATGTCATAATTAAGGCTTCCTTATTTTCTAAGATCATCTTAATTTTCTTAAAAATAGATCAAACTTTGTCTCTTATTTCAAAAAGTTTTTAAAGAAAGAGAAAATTTCTATACAAAAGGGAAGATTTCTAAAAGAAGTTTAAAAGAAAGAAAATCTAAAAACTCTAAGTTAGTAAACCCTCTCCCACACTTATCTCATGCATTGTCCTCAATGCATCGTGATATATGTATGCATGAAACAAATAGAGAGGGAAGGAAAAAATTACCTCAAGGTGGTGGTTCCGGTGGCGGTCTAATTGGTCCACGAAATGTGGCCACAATCCTTGTTGCGTGGAATCCGGAGGAACCCACCAGAAACCTCCATGATACAACCCCTAGAAAGATGTATGCATGTATTATTTTTATTATAAATTGACCCCATCCATTTCCAAATTTTCAAAATAATTTCTGAGTCAAATTTTTCAAAGCCCTTGTCCCAGAATGGAATGATTGATTTGGACTCAGGAAGCACGGGAACTAATACCGACTCAGAAAAATGACTCAAGTCAAGTAAAGGTTCGGGAGTCGAGATTGGTTCAGGAAGTGGGTCCAAATCAAGAAGATGAAGCTCAGGTCCACATTCATTTCCCCATGATGGAATGTGACTTTCTAAGAGTGGTGATTCAAGTTCAGGAATGACAGGTATGGGAATCAAAACTGACTCTAAAATGTTACTCAAATTGGGTAACAAAATAGGAGTCAATAGTGATTCGGGAATTTGAACAAGATCACAAATTGGAGGATCAAAGTCACATTCCACATTGAGCTCAATTCCATAAAAATGAGAACTTGCCAATTTATCAATGGGACTTTCAAAAGTAAGGAATTGGTCAAGTTCAATATGATCATCATGAATGATTGGTGATTCAATTTCACAATGGATGGGTACATGATTCAATATTGACTCAGGAAAAGGATTGAAATCAGGTGAAGACACTGGAGTCATAATTGAATCAAGAAGTAAAATTGAATCACTAAATTGAAGGTCATGATCATATTTATGCTCAAGTTCAATTTCAGGAAAAGGATAACTTGCCAAAATATCAATGGGATCTGAAGTTTGGACAAGTTCAGGTGGGTGTGCTGAAATTGAATCTTGATTTCCAAAATGACAAGAGTCTTGAGTCATATCAATAGAGTTTGGCATAGTTGAATTGGTCAAAGGTTGATAAGATAGAGTTTCCTCATTCCTAAGAATGTTAGCCAATTGACTCAATTGTTCTTCCACCCTATTGAAAGACTCGTCATGTGATTTTTGATATTGTAATAAAGACTCCTGCAAGATATCCATACTCTTATCTAGACTTGATGTATCTCCAAGTGGTTGCTCAAAAATGGGAGTATAAGATTCTTTGTTTTGGAAATTTTGTGAATAATGTGAGTCAAAAATGTGTGGAGATTGAAGCTTGGACTCACACAAGAGTTCTTTACTCGTTCCCATGACAAATGGTTGTTCATTATGAAGAGGTGGAACTGAGTAAGACTCTTGAATTTGTTTTAAAGAAGCCAATGTTTTCTGAAGTTGTTGATTACCCTCTTGTAGATTGGCTTCTATCCTCTTTTGAAACTCAGATTTTCTTTAATGGGAGGTTCATAAAAAGGAGTGTAGGAAGTGAACTCGGGAAATGAATATTGTGGACAAGGTGAATATGATGGACAAGGTGGACATGGTGGACAAGGAGGATGAAAATTTGGCTCGGGGGACTAGAATCCCCAATGACTCTGTGACGAGTTGAAATTATTTGGAAATTATAGTCATAAGAATGTGGGTATGGGTCGTATTGATTCGGATAAGGCCAACCCAGTGTATTTGATTGGTGCATATTGTAAAACGCCGGGTTGGAATTATCCGAATAAAATGGAGGTGGTGTGAAATATGGATTCATGTTCGGATTGAAAGAATTGTTATTGTTGAATGCCATTTCACAAACAATCACAAAAAGAAAAATCAAACATCAAAACAAAAGAAAAGAAAAATCAAAACCAAGCCGATAAAAGGGTTGACCTAGACCTAGATGAGATGTCCCTAGGGGCTAACGTCTATTCAAATTTTATTAGGGCTTGGATTGTGTGAGTGGGGAGATGATTTTTGGGCTAAGGAAGGATGATGAATCCCACCTTATCTTGTTGGGAGTTTGCCCTTAAGTTCAATTTGTGCAAGTGTGCAATATAGACAAGAATATAACACAAAGCGATAAATCACCCACGTGTTTGTCCTACGCTATATGCAATGCCATATGTACATCTCCATCCAAATCACAACAACAGAACAAAATACAGTATATTGGAATTGAATTGACACGTGCCTAAATGCAAATGTCTACACCATTTTAAAAGCGTCCAAATACCGTATTTTAGTTCTTTATTTATTATGGTGTGTAGGCAATCAAAGCAGAAAAATAGCAGCACAAATCAACTAGCTATTACAAGATACATATCACAGAACAAATAAGATACAGAATTTTTGCACAATGGCCGCGGTTTTGCGGCAAAAGTCGCGATTCCGCGGCTTTTCTTTGGAATCTGGGGCCCTTCTTTCAAAAGCAGGGAGATGCAAGGCTAGTTTATATTCTGCAATATTAAGCACCTGTAAAGAATGCCCTGCACACCAAAACAGAGAAGACAATGTTAACAAAAACGTGAAAACAAAACCATTCCCTTCCCCCGCAACGGCGCCAAAAATTTGATCGGGATAAAACTAGCACTCAAAAATGTGTATTATGTGAAATCAAATGAAAAGCTCGAATGTGCTTAAATGTACCCTCGATACTACCGTTATAGCATTGGCTTAACGGGTTGAATCCACAGGAAAGGGAGGCGATAGAAGCATTAACAGTTTCTATTCCCGTTATTTGTTAACAATTCTTCTTTGTTAAAAGAATGAAAAGAGAATGAAAAAGAAGATAAAATAAAATCTAGAATATGGTAGGTGAGGAGAGCGATGAAAATGACGAAGTGAAAACAAAATAGAAGAGAGTTGAAAACAAATGAAGAAAGAAGATGGAACTATGATGAACTAAGAAGACGATGGAAACAACGATGAAAATGAATAAAAGAATTTTGGAAAAAGCTTTCTAAAACAAACTAAAAGAAAACTCATGGCTACTAACTACTAAATACTCCACTAACCATACTAACCTCTTCGAGATAGTTGCCTCACATTTTGATCCTCGGCCATCACAATCCTTGTCTTCAAAGAAGCGATACAAAGCATGGCTCATGGATGGTTCATAACAATCAAAACATTGCAACAAGAACAAGCAATTACAAGCATCACTCATTACACTACAAGCATGAAATAAAAGAGCATGAAATAAAGAGAGTTAGCTTGGTTAGCAAGTTAGCAAGTTAGATGTTAGAACCCATCATCTTTGGCCATCAATGGCTCTTGCAAGAACAAGGCCTTGTAGAGGCAACCCGATTCATGTGGATTATCATGTAAGTGGTTATGTAACGCCCCGATCCTGGCGGATACGGAGACATTACTGCAACGTATATACGCAAGTCAGAAGTACCTTCACGTATATACGCTAAGCATCAGTACAGGCAAGAATCAGAGTACGGAAGCACGTGGTGCATTATACATTCCAACATATGAGTACAATTACAAAGTTATCACCAGAGGTGACAAATATTACAATAATATTACATCACCAGAATGGCGCAATTGCGAGATTACAAGGAGATATACAAGGATGAATAGTACAAGGGCACTCACGAGTTTACTAAAGGAAAACTCGAGAGGCACACAGGGGGGCCTGGAAGGATGGAGCTCTGGGCGGTCTGCTGGGGATCCACGCTTCAGCTGCGCCACTCTGATCAACAACAGGGAGAATCCACACGCTCCAAGCTCCTTGACCTGGACATGAGAATCCAGGGGAGTCAGATGAAACTCCCCAGGCGAGTGGTGATACAAAAGCCAAGTGGCGAGCAAGGATAAGCACATGTAAAGCGATAAGACCAAGTATAGCCGAGGACGAGCAAATCTGATTGTATGGTTTCAGATCACGGCTCCATAAGACTAGTACGTCGAAGGAATAATCCAAACAAGGAAACCCTCATCTATATACCTTTATCTTATGTCTCCATAATCCAAGCACATACAATCCAATTGTACTCTGGGCATGATAAGATAATGAACAGGAGGCAAGTGGATACAAGGGATAAAGTAGAGCATGAGCAGTTAATATAATAATAACCATAAAACCGGAAATCCGATGAAAAAACCAGTACAAGCAAATATGATGAGGCATATCACAGATTCAAAGCCGTTTAAGCTGCAGGCTTCAGTATGCGTCCCATTCCACATACCTCTACTTACAACTTAAAGAGCCGGTTATTAGACACTTTATTATTACTCGTCTTACCCTGATATCTAGCTATGTGAACTAGCGTCCCAGCACACATAGATCCATATCCGAGTAAAGCAAGGTTGTTATTGGAAACTAGCGGGGGTATCAACGAACTATGTTTACAGTGGGTCCCGTGCATGCCCGGGACCACGGTCCAGGATTGTTCCGTTGCATGGAAACGGAAGCCAGCCGCAAGGCTAAACAGGAGGGACTTATGTATGCCCTTATCATGATGGTACCAGTAATGAGGGAGCCAGCTCTCCCCTCGGTCCCCTGGAGGCCCACAGGTCAGACCGGAACATGTAGTTGCACAACATTCCTAAAAGCCACTGTAAACACGAACACATATTGATATCCGCATGTTTCCCCCGACCCAATACAAGTTGTTCCTTTTATGATTTATTAGGTTAATTATCAATTTACGGGAATAACAGGAACATGACATGATCAGGAATTCAGGAGTTCAGGTCACTGTATATAATACAGGATAACAGGTCACTGATCATGATACAGGATATCAGGTCACTGTACATAGTACAGGATAACAAGGCAGGGTTCCCGTAAATGTGATAATCACAGGTCAAGTATATCATGCTGGGTGTCAAGTGATAGCATGACAGGGTGATGATATTTAGACAGGTAACCAGTCATGTCAAGAGATTGATATTAGTCTGGTGGCAAGTCATGTCATAACAAGGGGTCTTGCCAAGAAGTAGCATGTCAGGTGTTAGATGATAATACATCAGTTGTCAGGTGATATACATGTGTTAAAAGTAATATGAAAACGACAAGTAGCATAGACAGGTGTCAGGCATGAAGTAATGGCATGGGGTAGAATAGTAGCTGAGCACAAACAAGCGGAGCTGAGCAAGCTGGAAGTACAGACAGCAAACAGTATTTAACACTGGAGCATCTGGCGAGGTTACCGGGACGACTCGACTGAAGTACGAGCGGTAAATCCGGCAGCAACTCGCCTAAACGAATCTAGTGGTAAAGCGCTGAACGCTGATCATGATAACCAGGCGGAGCTGAACAAGCTGGAGGCATAAGCAGCGAACAGAGTTTAGACACTAATACGCTCTGCGAGGCTACCGGGGCACTCGGATTAAGATACGAGTGGGGAATCCGGCAGCAACTCGCCTAAACGAATTTAGTGAATAAAGCACTGAGTGCTAAGCATGCTCACCAGGCGAAGCTGAGAAACCTGACGATCCCAATCACGCCTCTTCCGAAACAGTGAGGGACCGGAGGCTGAACTGAGAGACCTGCCGGTCCCAATCACATCTCTTTCGAGATAGTGAGTGACCGGAGGTTGAAGGGTCCGGAAGCCAAGTATGGTATAAGGCAGTACAATACATCACAGGCATGGTATATGTACCAGAAGGAAACTACCCTAGTACAAGCATTCGTCACAGAGCAATATATGTCCAGATATTGGCACTCGGCCATACACAAATACAGGGACTCAGCCCAATACAAAATACATGAAAATAGGGAATAAAATATATGTCGACCCGACATAACGGGGAAACCCAATTGGAGGCGAGAGCGAGGACACTCGCCTAAATCACCGGAAAGCCGAAGAGTCTGGAATCCATGGAACTCGCGCACGCGCCATAAAATAATATATATTTATGAGGAGAGAGAAAGTGAAGAAGAGTGAGAAGCCTAGAGAGAGAAGCATATGGAAGGAGAGAGGGCACAAGGAGACGCGGGTTTGGAAAGTGAGACGCGGGGGTCGCAGACGCGGGAGTCGCGTTGCAGGACTAGCAGATGCGGGAATCACAGACGCGGGGATCGCGTCGCGGAAAGTACCAGACGCGGGAATAGCAGACGCGGGGTTCGCGTCGCAAGAATGGCAAACGCGGGAACAGCAGACGCGGGGTTCGCGTCGCATAGATGCCACAAACGCGAGGCTCGAGGCCTGCGTTTAAGTCAGGGCACGAGAATGCGGACGCGAGGATAAACTCCGCGTCACGCCAACAAGGACAGAACACAGACGCGGGCACTTAGCTTCGCGTCGTGTTGACATGATAGGGACACAGACGCGGTCATGGTTTCCGCGTTGCATCGATACAATAACGCGAAGGTCGCGTTAAGGGGTGGCTTAGACGCAGGAGATAAACTCCGCGTTTTAACCGACAGGGAGGGTCTAAACTCCAAATCCAAACCATTAATGGTGGAAGTGAAATACATATCGACCCGACTAAGGGAAGTTCGGCCCCAATCCAAAAGGAGGGTACCGGCCCTAAGTCTTGCCAACGGAGAAGAACACGACCCCAATCCAAAAGGAGTGGCCGGTCTTCGAATCTTGGTGGTGGGATGATGGTTTGGTGAAGGCTTTTGGAGAAGGTAAAGGAAAGGTGGAAGCTTTGGTGGAGTCTTGGAGTTTGTGGTGGTTTCCATGGAGATGGAGGAGGAAGAAGATGAAGGTAAGGAGTTGGAGGAGTTGTGGTGGTTGTTGTGGTGGTGGAGATGGAGGAGGAGTTGGTGGAGGTTAAGGCTTTGGTGAAGAGAAAGAAAAGGAAATGAAGTGAAATGAAGAAGGAAGGTATTTATAGGATTTGGAATTTGTGAAGATGATGTAAATAAATAAAAGAGAGGGGGGTTTTTGTAAAGTGGGGAGGTGAGGTGTTTCTCTTGGCCAATCATGGCCAGCCATGGAGATGGTGAGGTGGAGATATTTTTGGATGAGGTGGAGAAGATATTTTGGTGGAAGAAAATGGAAGAATGGAGAAGGTTGGAGAATTTGGTGGAAAGAAAAAGGAAGGAAAGAAAAAGGAAAAAGGAAAAGAAAATGAAAAAGAGAAGATATTCTCTTGGGAGAGAAAATGAAAATAATGAAAGTGGCGGATTCCCGGGATTCGGTTGCGGATGCGGAAATCTTTCGGGAAAATACCGGAATCGTCCCGAAATCAAGTATCTCGGAACGACCCGAAATAATTATCAAAAATCAAGAATATTATTTTAAGAATCATAGTGAAATCCGTTTTAAGAAATACTTTATAGTTTTAAAACTAAAAATCCCGGAATCAGTTACCTACTGACTCCGATGGAATTTTCATAAATTCATAAAATCCTCAGAAAAAGTATTTAGATAAGAAATATGATTCTAAGAAATAATGTCTAAAGAACTTTCTAGAAATTCCAAACCGTTTGTAAACTAAAAATCCGGGAACCGGTCAACAGAACTGGCCGACACCGGTTTTGAAGATTTTCAATTTAATTCCGGAAAATTCCAGAAAATCATAGAAAATATATAATATTGGAAAATGATGTTTAAAACCAAAATCGGTCAAATACAGGAAGTAAATCGAAAAATATGATCGAAAAACTGAATACGCAACTAAGTACGTATTCCGGGAACGGGGTATTACAATCCATCCACCTTACAAAAAATTGCGTCCTCGCAATTTCGATAAGGGGTAGATTGAACACAAAGGGGACAAAGGCAGAATTTATACCAATCAAGATATGAAGCACTATAGGTAGGGCTCTCAAGTTGGCTGAACAATAATCATCCTCCGCACCTTTGGCTGTATAAATCTTCGAACAATGCCGAATAATACTGACTGATGACACAACTTGCAATAGAATTCCAGTTGTACTGCATACTTGATAGCCCTCCGAGAATAAGCCAGAATACTGAAAATAAAAGAAAACCCTGATAGTTCTGAGCATAATAAAGAAGACCGATAATTAAGAATTCTGACTGCTGACTTCTGAAAGATAGCCAGATCAGGATTGATCTGGAGAATACCAAGCTTCATAGAGTTGGCCGAAGAGATCACATAATAGCTTCATTCAGAACCAGCCACTACCTTTCTAGTTTATCATATCTTAATGTTGGTATAAGGGCTTCATAAAACCAAAACAGGGAACAGATGGAAGAGATTAGGAACCAAAGGAAAGATGATCAAGAAATAGATAACTCTGCACTTGTAGTTAGAATGTATAACAAGACTCAAGCATTCCAGTTGCAAATTTCTTTACCATTAATTTGCCATCTGGACGTACTGAGGAAGTAAGAGCCTAAGCTCTGATACCAACCTGTAACGCCCCGATCCTGGCAGATACGGAGACATTACTGCAACGTATATACGCAAGTCAGAAGTACCTTCACGTATATACGCTAAGCATCAGTACAGGCAAGAATCAGAGTACGGAAGCACGTGGTGCATTATACATTCCAACATATGAGTACAATTACAAAGTTATCACCAGAGGTGACAAATATTACAATAATATTACATCACCAGAATGGCGCAATTGCGAGATTACAAGGAGATATACAAGGATGAATAGTACAAGGGCACTCACGAGTTTACTAAAGGAAAACTCGAGAGGCACACAGGGGGGCCTGGAAGGATGGAGCTCTGGGCGGTCTGCTGGGGATCCACGCTTCAGCTGCGCCACTCTGATCAACAACAGGGAGAATCCACACGCTCCAAGCTCCTTGACCTGGACATGAGAATCCAGGGGAGTCAGATGAAACTCCCCAGGCGAGTGGTGATACAAAAGCCAAGTGGCGAGCAAGGATAAGCACATGTAAAGCGATAAGACCAAGTATAGCCGAGGACGAGCAAATCTGATTGTATGGTTTCAGATCACGGCTCCATAAGACTAGTACGTCGAAGGAATAATCCAAACAAGGAAACCCTCATCTATATACCTTTATCTTATGTCTCCATAATCCAAGCACATACAATCCAATTGTACTCTGGGCATGATAAGATAATGAACAGGAGGCAAGTGGATACAAGGGATAAAGTAGAGCATGAGCAGTTAATATAATAATAACCATAAAACCGAAATCCGATGAAAAACCAGTACAAGCAAATATGATGAGGCATATCACAGATTCAAAGCCGTTTAAGCTGCAGGCTTCAGTATGCGTCCCATTCCACATACCTCTACTTACAACTTAAAGAGCCGGTTATTAGACACTTTATTATTACTCGTCTTACCCTGATATCTAGCTATGTGAACTAGCGTCCCAGCACACATAGATCCATATCCGAGTAAAGCAAGGTTGTTATTGGAAACTAGCGGGGGTATCAACGAACTATGTTTACAGTGGGTCCCGTGCATGCCCGGGACCACGGTCCAGGATTGTTCCGTTGCATGGAAACGGAAGCCAGCCGCAAGGCTAAACAGGAGGGACTTATGTATGCCCTTATCATGATGGTACCAGTAATGAGGGAGCCAGCTCTCCCCTCGGTCCCCTGGAGGCCCACAGGTCAGACCGGAACATGTAGTTGCACAACATTCCTAAAAGCCACTGTAAACACGAACACATATTGATATCCGCATGTTTCCCCCGACCCAATACAAGTTGTTCCTTTTATGATTTATTAGGTTAATTATCAATTTACGGGAATAACAGGAACATGACATGATCAGGAATTCAGGAGTTCAGGTCACTGTATATAATACAGGATAACAGGTCACTGATCATGATACAGGATATCAGGTCACTGTACATAGTACAGGATAACAAGGCAGGGTTCCCGTAAATGTGATAATCACAGGTCAAGTATATCATGCTGGGTGTCAAGTGATAGCATGACAGGGTGATGATATTTAGACAGGTAACCAGTCATGTCAAGAGATTGATATTAGTCTGGTGGCAAGTCATGTCATAACAAGGGGTCTTGCCAAGAAGTAGCATGTCAGGTGTTAGATGATAATACATCAGTTGTCAGGTGATATACATGTGTTAAAAGTAATATGAAAACGACAAGTAGCATAGACAGGTGTCAGGCATGAAGTAATGGCATGGGGTAGAATAGTAGCTGAGCACAAACAAGCGGAGCTGAGCAAGCTGAAAGTACAGACAGCAAACAGTATTTAACACTGGAGCATCTGGCGAGGTTACCGGGACGACTCGACTGAAGTACGAGCGGTAAATCCGGCAGCAACTCGCCTAAACGAATCTAGTGGTAAAGCGCTGAACGCTGATCATGATAACCAGGCGGAGCTGAACAAGCTGGAGGCATAAGCAGCGAACAGAGTTTAGACACTAATACGCTCTGCGAGGCTACCGGGCACTCGGATTAAGATACGAGTGGGGAATCCGGCAGCAACTCGCCTAAACGAATTTAGTGAATAAAGCACTGAGTGCTAAGCATGCTCACCAGGCGAAGCTGAGAAACCTGACGATCCCAATCACGCCTCTTCCGAAACAGTGAGGGACCGGAGGCTGAACTGAGAGACCTGCCGGTCCCAATCACATCTCTTTCGAGATAGTGAGTGACCGGAGGTTGAAGGGTCCGGAAGCCAAGTATGGTATAAGGCAGTACAATACATCACAGACATGGTATATGTACCAGAAGGAAACTACCCTAGTACAAGCATTCGTCACAGAGCAATATATGTCCAGATATTGGCACTCGGCCATACACAAATACAGGGACTCAGCCCAATACAAAATACATGAAAACAGGGAATAAAATATATGTCGACCCGACATAACGGGGAAACCCAATTGGAGGCGAGAGCGAGGACACTCGCCTAAATCACCGGAAAGCCGAAGAGTCTGGAATCCATGGAACTCGCGCACGCGCCATAAAATAATATATATTTATGAGGAGAGAGAAAGTGAAGAAGAGTGAGAAGCCTAGAGAGAGAAGCATATGGAAGGAGAGAGGGCACAAGGAGACGCGGGTTTGGAAAGTGAGACGCGGGGGTCGCAGACGCGGGAGTCGCGTTGCAGGACTAGCAGATGCGGGAATCACAGACGCGGGGATCGCGTCGCGGAAAGTACCAGACGCGGGAATAGCAGACGCGGGGTTCGCGTCGCAAGAATGGCAAACGCGGGAACAGCAGACGCGGGGTTCGCGTCGCATAGATGCCACAAACGCGAGGCTCGAGGCCTGCGTTTAAGTCAGGGCACGAGAATGCGGACGCGAGGATAAACTCCGCGTCACGCCAACAAGGACAGAACACAGACGCGGGCACTTAGCTTCGCGTCGTGTTGACATGATAGGGACACAGACGCGGTCATGGTTTCCGCGTTGCATCGATACAATAACGCGAAGGTCGCGTTAAGGGGTGGCTTAGACGCAGGAGATAAACTCCGCGTTTTAACCGACAGGGAGGGTCTAAACTCCAAATCCAAACCATTAAATGGTGGAAGTGAAATACATATCGACCCGACTAAGGGAAGTTCGGCCCCAATCCAAAAGGAGGGTACCGGCCCTAAGTCTTGCCAACGGAGAAGAACACGGCCCCAATCCAAAAGGAGTGGCCGGTCTTCGAATCTTGGTGGTGGGATGATGCTTTGGTGAAGGCTTTTGGAGAAGGTAAAGGAAAGGTGGAAGCTTTGGTGGAGTCTTGGAGTTTGTGGTGGTTTCCATGGAGATGGAGGAGGAAGAAGATGAAGGTAAGGAGTTGGAGGAGTTGTGGTGGTTGTTGTGGTGGTGGAGATGGAGGAGGAGTTGGTGGAGGTTAAGGCTTTGGTGAAGAGAAGAAAAGGAAATGAAGTGAAATGAAGAAGGAAGGTATTTATAGGATTTGGAATTTGTGAAGATGATGTAAATAAATAAAGAGAGGGGGGTTTTGTAAAGTGGGGAGGTGAGGTGTTTCTCTTGGCCAATCATGGTCAGCCATGGAGATGGTGAGGTGGAGATATTTTTGGATGAGGTGGAGAAGATATTTTGGTGGAAGAAAATGGAAGAATGGAGAAGGTTGGAGAATTTGGTGGAAAGAAAAAGGAAGGAAAGAAAAAGGAAAAAGGAAAAGAAAATGAAAAAGAGAAGATATTCTCTTGGGAGAGAAAATGAAAATAATGAAAGTGGCGGATTCCCGGGATTCGGTTGCGGATGCGGAAATCTTTCGGGAAATACCGGAATCGTCCCGAAATCAAGTATCTCGGAACGACCCGAAATAATTATCAAAAATCAAGAATATTATTTTAAGAATCATAGTGAAATCCGTTTTAAGAAATACTTTATAGTTTTAAAACTAAAAATCCCGGAATCAGTTACCTACCGACTCCGATGGAATTTTCATAAATTCATAAAATCCTCAGAAAAAGTATTTAGATAAGAAATATGATTCTAAGAAATAATGTCTAAAGAACTTTCTAGAAATTCCAAACCGTTTGTAAACCAAAAATCCGGGAACCGGTCAACAGAACTGGCCGACACCGGTTTTGAAGATTTTCAATTTAATTCCGGAAAATTCCAGAAAATCATAGAAAATATATAATATTGGAAAATGATGTTTAAAATCAAAATCGGTCAAATACAGGAAGTAAATTGAAAAATATGATCAAAAAACTGAATACGCAACTAAGTACGTATTCCGGGAACGGGGTATTACAGGTTAGATGGTTAGTGGTTAGTAGTTAGATTGTCATGAGAAGAAAAACTAGCTAGAAATCATGTAGAAGGTGAAGGAGATTACAATGGAAGAGAAAGGAGGCATCTTTACATAGAGTGTCACTCTCTATTACATCAATCCCTCACTAATCTCTCTCTAGAAATCACTCAGCCCTACTACAATGATCTAAAAAGAAATAAAAATACAAGAAATGAAGAAAACTCTCACCTACACTACACTTAAATCTGGATCTACTCCTAAAAACGAAATCTGCTTGCGTTTGGGCTCTCTGCAGGGCTATTTATAGGCAAAAGAAGGCTCTGGAAGACGAGACGGGGCCACGCGTCGAAAATCGACGCGTGGCTCTACAAAAATGCCGCGGAATCTCAAGGATTGCCGAGATTCCGCGGCAATTCTAGGGAGCTACTTCTCTGGATTTCGTCAGGTTGTTCCTCTGGCTGCGAGAATGTTCAGGGTATACCCCATTTCTGGTACTGTCGCCCGAATATTCATCTGACAGCGCAGGAGTCTAGGTTCAATGTATGTTCTAGAAAATCCTTTCTTGGCCTCCAAGTAATTGCGGGATTAATTACCCTTAATTGAGATGAATTAGGCTCTTATTCCATCTTTGCCCTTGGACTTTGGATCTACCTGCAATTAAGACCAAAACATGATTAAGACGACTATTTATTCATTAAAACTGTGAGAGAATGCGACATAATAATGCAGAATTGTAGACTAATCACTTACCCTTACAAGAAATCTTATAGTTATCAAAATCTTTTTGGGTGGAAACTAAAGTAGAAGATAATTCATCTTTTTCTTTAGTAAAAGTAAAAACATGATGATTAAGAGACTCATTTTCCTTTTTCATATTTAAATACATTTTCTTAAGAACATCATAGTTATGTGAGAGTTCTACAAAAGCTTCTCCTAGCTCATCCATGGAAAGCTCACAATCAAAAGGAGTGTCGGGCGTTACCTTTCTTATGCCTTCATTAGCCATGAAGCACATGTTGGCGATGTCAACTTCCTCATCGGATTCGCTCTCGGAATCCCATGTAGCCTTCAATGCTTTCTTCTTGTAAGGCTTCTTGGAGGTGGAGGACTTTACTTTATCCGGCACTCCACAACAATGTGACCCGGTCTTTGGCAATTGAAGCAAATTATCTTTCTTTCTTCTTTGCCTCCTTGCCATCTCCTTCTTCCTTGAAACTTAGCCTTGTTATACATCCTCCGGACATTCTTAACGAGAAGTGAGAGCTCTTCGTCATCTTCTTCTTCATTGTCTTCGTCGGAGTATGAGGATTGACTCTTGAAGGCAATTGTTTTCTTCTTGGAAGGAGCCAAGTCCTCCCTAGCTTTTCTCTCCATCTCATGGGTTTTGAGGTTCCCAATGAGACCAATTAGCTCCATCTCTTCCTTGTCATTGAGTTCCTTCAAGATAGTTGCTTTTACTTCTCATGAAGGAGGAAGAGCCCGGATGATCTTTCTTACTCTTTGGTCATTGTCGATAGCATCACCTAGAGAAGAAAGTCCATTAGTGATCTTGGTAAATCTTGTAACCATATCATCTATGGTTTCATTTTCTTGCATGTAAAAGTTCTCATATTGGGACCGAAGAAGGTCTATTTTAGCCCTCTTTACTTGTGAAGTCCCCTCATGTGTAACTAGCAAATGTGTCCAAATTTCATATGCGGACTTGCAATGAATAACTCTAGCTATATCATCATCATTAAGGGCTTGAAGGAGTGCATAATGAGCCCTAGCATTGGCATCAAATTCCTTAGTCTCAATTTCGGACCAAGTGGATTCATCACCGGGGTGCACTAAAGGGTTTGGTCACGGCCTTTGCAACTCGACTTCCTAGAGATTGCAAGAAAACGGTCATCTTAACCTTCCATATGGGAAAGTTAAGTTCATCAAACTTAGGAGGGGTCTTAATTCCATCGGCCATATTTACTAAGTGGAAATGTATGAAATGATTAGCAAAATAGGATCTCTCTAAGGTTGTTAAGCCAAGAGCCTAGAGACCTGGGCTCTAATACCAATTGAAAAACACCTAGAGGGGGGGTGAATAGGTGTAAATGCTAATCTAACAATCTTTTTAAACAATTATGAATGAATGATGCAAGGATGATGTGCACACAATATATATCACAAGTAATGGAAGCAATAACACAAATTAGAGACAATGAGTAAAAGATAGCAATGGAAAGTAAAGCGAAATTGAGAGCAAGAGCAAAAGACAATCGCAAACACAAGAATTTATTTCGAGGTTCGAGCCACCGCTCTACTTCCCGCCTTCACCGCCGTGAAGGGTTTCCACTATCCATCGAGGACGCTTACACGATCTACCAAAGACCAGAGCACCGAGCTCCACCACTTACAAGAACCTCTACCGAAGAGGTGTGTCCACAAGATGAACAAAGAGTAACAAGTAGCCAAGTGATCTCAAAAAGGATCACAAACTCTTTACAAATACTTCTCTCTTTACAACTTCCTTATAGATTGAGTAGGGAATTTTGGCTCTAAGAAGTGTAGTGAGAAAAACTCAGTTGTAGAATGATCTTTGCTAGAAAACACAACTGAAAACAAGCTCAAGAAGGAATGGAAAATGGAGAGCTTAAAAACTTTTCTTCTCTTTTAAGAACTTTGAAAACTTAGGTATTTTTCTTGGTGTCTTGCAAGAGACAATTCTCCTCTATTTATAGGGAGAGAAAAGGATTAAAACACTTTAAAATAAAGCTTATTTGATCAGAAAATAATCCCTAAAGTCCAGAGAAAATCTGCCACAAAACAGACCAAAAATAGATTTTCAGAAAATCACCAAAGAGGAAAGAGCCGTTGGGCAGCAGCAGGCTTGACGGCCGACCGGTCCGGTCGGCCGTCCGCCTTGCTGGCATATAGCCGTTGGGCTCGGGTCGACCGTCCGGTCGACTGGCCTCAAGAGGGAAACAAAGGTATTTGCTGTCGGTCGGCCGGCCGGCTGACCGAAATTAACAGAGAGTTGGGGTTTACAGGTCGGGTGACCGGTCGGCCGACCGACAGACTTACACAAGCGTACACGTCCTGGATATAAGCTCCGGTCGACCGGTCCGGTCGGCCGGTCTTGCTTGAAACAGAAAAACAGCAAGAACCTGAACTTGGAATATTTTGTAAAACATTTTGAAGTAAAGATAGCTAAGTATTATGCTAGGTAAGGGTAAACATACATGATTTAAACATGATATATATCTTTGTAAAAATTAGAGTCATGTATATTTGTCAAGGCATGAAACTTAGAAACAAAAGCTTAAACATGAAAAACTTGTATACAAAAATATGCGTGTGTATCCTAGAGCCAATTATTCAAAACTCAAACTTTACAAACTATTTCTTACATTGGTTCTAAAGGACTACAAGTTCTTCAAGTGGGCTTCTCCATATGATCTTGCAAGCTTGATACTTGAGCCCAAATTGAGGTGACTTGAGTCAAAACTCCTACTTTTAAGGAAGAAAACTTCTAGTTTCATTAGAACCCTGAAACACACTAAAAACAACAAACATGATTAGTACAAATAACTATATATGTTTTGTGATCATCAAAACACACTAAAACGGGTGATTGTAACCTTGGGCCAACACTCTCTCCTCGTGATTTTTCCCCCTTTCGGGTTTTTCACGTATTTGCATTGTGCTTGCAATTTACTTTTCAGTATTTTGGTCATATTCACTTTCCTGTTTGGTGCATAGATTGATTTCTTAGGAATTACCCACTGCATTTTGGTGCTTTCATTGAGAGCTTTGAATTCACACGGGAGATCTCTCCATCAAAATACCCAATTCTTTCCTCTAAAACTATCTGGCATGACTGACTAGCCCCATCGAGGAAGAGTGTTAACCAGGCTATGGTCGACTCCATTATTCTGAAGAGAATGGCGAAAGCGATAGAGGCAGCAAAACCAATGAACTGTTGGCCCAATTTATCAGACGTCCAATCTCAGATGCAAAGGACTCTTATCCTACGGCTGTGTCACCACTCAAGAGGCAAACCGTCAAGCCTAAGCCTCCGCTCAACAGCTGATTGAGCTTGAACCTGCACACAAAATATAGAATTTCAGAATTTTTAAAACAGTAGTGCAAGTTACTCAATTCTACCGCAATAGCAAGTGGCTATGTGGGTCGTGATCCACAAGGAGGGACTAGTGATGGAAGCTTTTTAGTAAGTTCTCTTTTAGGCTACGAAATATGATTAAAGTTCTTCTTTAGTTCTTTAAAAGAAAAAGGAAAAATTTAGTTAACGTTAAATTAGGAAGAAGATGGTAGATTAAGAAGATGGAGAAACTAGAAATGATATGTACAAAGAAATGGAAAAGGAGTGATAAAAGAAATGATAGGTTGTGGTGTTCTAAACTAAACAATAAAAAGAAAAGAATCTAAAAGTTACTTACCTCCTTTGGCCAAATGCTTACCTTGAATCTTTTGCAATGAAGTTACCTTGAAGTGAGGCGATCAACGTATAGCCCATAAGAGTTGATTCCCCTCTCCTCCACATTATATCATCAAGACGTCGCAAGCATGAAGTAATGCAGAATGAAACTCAAAATCCATCGTCTTGAGCTATCGGTGGCACTCGCAAAGGCAAGACTCTTTTGATGCTTTAAGACTCACTTGGATAGCAATTGGTACCAAAAGAAGAAAAGTAAAGAAGAAGAAGAAGAACAAAAATAAAGTACATATAAAAGGAAAACTACAGATTCGATTTTATAAAAATAAGAGAAAAGAAGAAAATCTTACACCGGTGCTACTCTCAGCACAAGCTTCGTTCTCATTCTCCTATGAAACTCTGATCTCCTCTGATTTACATAAATTAAAATTGAAAATTACATGAAAAAGAAAAATAAAAAACTTACATTAAAAAATGGAAAAGTGGACTAAATCCTATCTCTGCATGATAGTCCCCTGTAAGCTCTGAAAAACTCTGTATTTATAGGCATAAACCCACGTAAGAGAGCGTATGAAGATAGATGGAGCAAACGCTCTCCTAACTCCCTAACAAAGCTGCGAATCAACGGCTAATGCCGCGTTTCCGCGGCTTTGCTGTGACCAGGTGGCCACAGCCGAGGGGTGGAGCGTCCAGCTTTCGAGATATGACTTTATCTTTAGCTGGATTTTCAGTTTTATCTCCGGGATTGTGACGAAATGGTCTTTGATCCTTGGCTTCAACCGATTGATTTGTTGGGATTTATTCTAACTGATTTTCAACTGATCTGAGCCGACCTGATCTGCCCTGATTTACTGAGTTCGAATTAATTCTGATTTAAATCAGAATTTGATGGACTTTTGGGCTCATTTCTCTTCACTCTCTTTTAGGAATGGGCCTGCAAATAAATTAAACAATAATTAGGAAAAAGCTTAGTTTATTTTATAATAAGTATGAGAATATGATAATGAATGTGCAATATTAGCAACCGATCACACCCCCATACTTATTTTTTGCTCTTTCTTGAGCAAAACAACTAAATAAAAATTATTAGACCATTTTCGCAGGTCACGCGATTGCACTGAGCATGTGCAACAAGCCGTTAAACTTCTAGGTTTCCCCTAGAGGATGAGTTTTGTCTCGTGAGGGTTTTCAGTGGATTACACCCACAAAATCCGTAAAGAAAGAGAAAAATGTTAGTATTTTGAAAATACATTTTGAAAGAAAAATATCTGAAATATTATTGTAAGTTTTAAGTAATCTATAAGTTATAGGAAAACCGAATTTTTCATTCCTAAACTTAGTCTCTATTCAAAAATTTGTTATCAATCAAAGTAAGGAATCAAATTGTACTTCTCATCCAATCTATTACTTTACCCTAAGTCATCTGCACCTTGTGAGCGTGAAAATTTTAACTAAGGGTTCTTTAACTCCAACTCTTATGCCTTATTTATTTATATATATATATATTTTTTGGTGGTATTATTCCTTACTTCTATTAGGCTTTCTAATCTGCCCATGTAACGAGCCTTTAATCGATGACTCTTAAACCAAATGATCTTAGGACACCGGTGAGAAACACCCCAAGGACTTAAGGACTCAAGCAAATAAGGCCACAAAACTAAGGATTTTATTATATGAATCACTTTTAGGCGTGAATACTTATGCTTTATTAGACACAAATACCCAGCTTAATCAGAGGATTTTTTCTATATATATATTTTTCTCAAACTTATCTAATCATCTTTCGCATAAATACCAAGGCTTACTTAGGCCAAAGCGCCTAGCTAACCAATAATTAGATTTGTTCATCTTTCATATATATATTTTTTTCTTTTTTTTTCTTTTTTTATAAGACATAAGAATCTTTATTTTTGAACCCTAAGTGTGTAAGTGTATGAAGTGTGCATATTTCATTAAGGTAAAGATCAAGACTAAATTACTTTGACAAATTATCTTCCTAACCCTAAAAATCAAACAAATAATCTTATTTTGACCAAGTTTAAGAAATCCTAATTTTAATTTTCCTATTCCTTAAAATTGACTTAATTTCTTACAAAAAATATGTCAAAATATTGTTTCTATTTTCAAAAAGTTTTTAAAAGTAAAGAAAATGTAAATTTTTTTAATAAAAAGAAAAACCTAAGGTATGTTAGAACCCTCCCTCACACCTATCTCATGCATTGTCCTTAATGTATGAATTAATGCATAGATGCATGGAAAGAAGACAGGGAAGGAAAATACTACCTTAAGGTGGTGGTTCTAGTGGTGGTCTGATTGATTCACGAAATGCGGCCCAATCGACTTTTCGTAGAGTTCGGAGGAACCCACCAGAAATCTCTCTAATATAACCCACTAAAATGATGTATACATGAATTATTTTTATTAAAATTTAACCCTATCTAATTTTCAAATTTCATAATTAATTTTGGAGTCAATTTTGTCAGCCGCCTTGTGCCAAAATGGAGTTTGAAAAGATGAAATGATTGACTTGGACTTTGGAAGTGTAGGAATTAATACAAGACTAAGAAAAATGACTTAAGTCAAGTAAAGGTTTAGGAGTCGAGATTGGTTCAGAAAGTGGTTCCAAATCAAAAAGTTGAAACTCAAGTCCACATTCATTTTCCCACAATGGAATGTGACTTAATATTAGTGATTCAGGTTCAAGAATGACAGGTGTGGGAATCAAAACTGACTCTAAATATTAGTCAAGTCGGGTAACAAAACAGGAGTCAATATTGATTCGGGAATTTGACTTGGATCACAAAATTGAGAATCTAGGTCACATTTCTCATTGAGTTCAATTTTATAAAAATGAGAAGTTGCCAATTTGTCAATGGGACTTTCAAAATATGAAATTGGTCAAGTACAATATGATGATCATCAAAGATGGGCGATTCAATTTCATTATAATTGGCACAGGATCCAATGTTGACTCAGGAAAAAGATTGAAATCAGGTGAACACACTGGAGTCATAATTGAATCAAGAAGAATCACTAAGTTGAGTTTCATGATCATATTCATTCTCAAGTTCATTTTAGGAAAGGGATAACTTGCCAAACTGTCAATGTCATTTTCAAAAATTGGAGTTTGGGCAAGTTCAAATGATTGTGCTGAAATGGAACCTTGTTTTCCAAAATAACATGACTCTTCGACTTTAACAGAATGATTAGCGAAATCAGAACTGGTCAAACGGTGAGAACGTAGAGTTTGGACCATCATATCTATGTCATTATTACGAGCGTTTTGAGCCTGAGTCATGGCTTCAAGCATCTTTTCATAGTTGATTAGTTCATCGTTTAGTTGCGATTGGTCTTAAAAAGATGAAGTGTTGTTTTGGAATTGGTGGTAAAATTGTGAGTCCATCAGATTTTGTGATTGTTGTTTGGACTCACGAATACTCATTTCCAAAATTGATGGTTTTCTATTTTGGACTGGTGGAACTGAGTATGAATCTTAGAAATATTGTGGACAAGGTGGATAAGGGGACAAGTTGGTTGAAAATTAGTCTCGGGAGAGGTGAATCCCCATTGACTCTGTGAAGAGTTGAAATTATTCTGGAAGCTATGGTTATAAGATTGGGGGCATGGGTTATATTGATTCAGATAAGACCAATCTGATACACTATGTTGGTTAAAGTTATGATATGCTGGGTTGGTAATATCTGAAAAAGAGGTTGTGTGTAATATGGATTATTATTAAAATTAGAAAAAGTGTTGTTATAAGCCATATCACACAATAAAACACAAACAAAGAAAAGGAAAAAAAACAATAAGCAAACAAATAAAAAGGAAAAAAAATCTAACCTAAGTTAGGGTAAACCTTAGACTTAGACGACTTCTAACTGGTTAGACTGTCCATGAGAGGTATAATGCAGAATTTGACCACAAGCTAATCAGCCAGGTCAGGGCAAGATTGGTGGGAGGTATCTGTGCAAAAGCGACGGGGCCTAATTAAGCCAAACCACTAGCCTTCGGGGTTTCGCCCCTCAATCCCTTTCCTTAGACACTGATTTGGCAGGAGTCAAATTCTATCACCTTCCCCCTTAGGATAATCTCCTAGTTCAGTCCGAGATGTCCCTAGGGCAAATGTCTACTCATTTTTAGTTAGACTTGGATTAGTGAGTGAGGAGATTGTTTGTGGGCTAAGGGAGGGTAATGACTTCCTCACCTTTTCTTGTTTATAGGATAAGCCCTTAAGATTGATTGTGCAAAGTGCGCAGGATAAAGAAAAGTAACATTCAACAAGTAAATAATCACTGAAGAATGTTTCCTAAACTATATGCCATGCAAACGTACCTTTTTCTCCAGCACTCTTCAACAGTAATGTAAATGTAAACGAATTAGACACGTGCCTAAATGCAAAGTCTAAACCATTTTTAGCATTTAACAAACATCATTTTACTGTTGAGGTTAGAAAGGAAATACAGTGAGACAAATAAGGAAATAGATAGTTACAGATATTAAACTTTGCACTACAACTAACCTGCAAAAAATACAGGTTAGTAGTTCACTCAGATTATCACAGGAATGTAGCAAATCTGAGGGCTTCTTGGCTCTACTTTCTTGAGCAGATCTAAGGCCACTTATATGTCCACTGTAGCTAGAATTTCTTATTGTTAAATCTGTACATAAAAAATAAAGAAGAAGGTTAACCAAAAATGTAAATTTTAATGAGAATTACTTACCGCCCCTCCCCAGCAATGCCAAAATTTGATTGAGCTTGAACCTGCACATAAAATACAGAATTTCAGAACTTTTAAAACAGTAGTGCAAGTTACTCAATTCTACCGCAATAGCAAGTGGCTATACTGGTCGTGATCCACAAGGAGGGACTAGCGATGGAAGCTTTTTAGTAAATTCTCTTTTAGGCTACAAAGTATGGTTAAAGTTCTTCTTTAGTTCTTTAAAAAAAAGGAAAATTTTAGTTAACGTTAAATTGGAAGAAGATGGTAGATTAAGAAGATGGAGAAACTAGAAATGATATGTACAAGAAATGAAAAAGGAGTGATAAAAGAAATGGTAGGTTGTAGTGTTCTAAACTAAAGAATAAAAAGAAAAAATTTAAAAGTTACTTACCTCCTTTGGCCAAATGCTTACCTTGAATCTTTTGCAATGAAGTAACCTTGAAGTGAGGCGATCAATGTATAGCCCATAAGAGTTGATTCCTGTCTCCTCCACATTATATCATCAAGACGTTGCAAGTATGAAGTGATACAGAATGAAACTCAAAATCCATCGTCATGAGCTATCGGTGGCACTTGTAAAGACAAGGCTCTTTCGATGCTTTAAGACTCACTTGGATAGCAATTGGTACCAAAGAAGAAAAGTAGAGAGAAGAAGAACAAAACAAAGTACATACAAAAGGGAAACTACAGATTCAATTTTATAACAATAAGAGAAAAGTAGAAAATCTTACACCGGTGTCACTCTCAGCACAAGCTTCGTTCTCATTCTCCTATGAAACTCTGATCTCCTCTGATTTACATAATTAAAACTGAAAATTACATGAAAAAGAAAAACAAAAACCTACACTAAAAAATGAAAAAGTGACTAAATCCTATCTCTGCATGATCGTCCCCTGTAAGCTCTGAAAAACTCTGTATTTATAGGAAAAAACCTATGTAAGAGAGCGTATGAAGATAGAGGGAGCAAACGCTCTCCCTAACTCCCTAACAAAGCCGCGAATCCGCGGTTAATGCCGTGTTTTCGTGGCTTTGCTGTGGCCAGGTAGCCATAGCCGAGGGGTGGAGCGTCCAGGTTTCGGGATATGATTTTATCTTTAGCCAGATTTTCAGTTTTATCCCCGGGATTGTGACGAAATGGCCTTTGATCCTTGGCTTCAACCGATTGATTTGTAGGGATTTGTTCTAACTGATTTTCAACCGATTTGAACCAACCTGATCTGCCCTGATTTACTGAGTTCGAATTAATTCTGATTTAAATCAGAATTTGTTGGGCTTTTGGGCTCATTTCTCTTCACTCTCCTTTAGGAATGGGCCTGCAAATAAATTAAACAATAATTAGGAAAAAGCAAAGTTTATTTTATAATAAGTATGAGAATATGATAATGAATGTACAATATTAGCAACCGATCAATAGCGACTAACTCCTCCAGGTGCTTTCCTCCATGCAGAAGTAGAGGAGAATCAGTAGACGGAGATGATTCGTCTCCATGAGGTCGCCGACCGTGAGAAAGGAGGCAACCCGTATCCAGACACGTGTTCTCAAATAGATCAGAGCACAACGAGGTTTGTGATCTTCTCCCACTACAGGAAGAAGCCCGCAGGCCCCTCTTTACCAACGTGTACACAGGAATTCACTCACTCCACGGAAAGCTTGAGGCACATCCAATCAGAGACCTACAAGGATGCAGTGGATTCCAAGGACAGTCAGCGTTCCTGAAAGCCAAAGTTCTCTAGGATTGAGGACATAGCGGCTTTAGTCCAGAAGCGACTCAACCAAGTGAGTCAACAGTTTCCAAAAGAGATGGAGTACAGCGGGTTGAGGCCCACCGATTCCCTGTTATCAAGAGAGATCACTGGGCTCCGCTTCCCAGAGAAGTTTGTGATGTCATCCTTTGATCACTATTCGGGAACCTCCAACCCACTCCATCTCCGCCAGTTCTAGGACAAGATGGCAGTCTACGCCCACAACGACCTCCTCTGTTGAGCGTTCCCATCTAGTCTCAAGGGGGTCGCTTACGACTGGTTTTGTTCGCTCTCGAGAAATTTGCTCCATAATTTTCATGAATTAATTGATGCATTTTTCAACAAGTTTGCTTCTTGGAGGGAATTCCAAAGAAACAGCAACCACCTCCTTACGGGCAAGATGAAAGCTGGGGAGAGTCTAAAGAACTATGTTAACTATTTCTGGAGTCAAATGGCCCTGGTATACAACTACAACAAAGATGTGGCCACCGCTGCCCTTCATCAGCGGGTTGCACGTTACCAATCTCTTCTACAAATAACTAGTGAAGAACGACGTCGCGAGGATGAGGGATATTCTTGTTCGGGCTCAGAAATATATCCAAATAGAAGAGGTGATTCAGCCTACGTTCAGTAGCTTCCCGAGATAAAGCCCCGAGATCAAGAAGCTGAATCCACAATTACCCCCGAGGAAGAATCCGAGTCACAACTCCTCAGCTGTCCACAAGACATCAAGGCGAGCCGTCGAATCTGACATGGGAGTTGAGTTAGAGCGCGACCTCATTCCATTCCGTATAGCGATCGATCAGATATTCAGTGCCATCAAACACCAGCCTTGAGTCAAGTGTCCAACCAGACCCCTCCACCTAACCAAAGAGGGCCTGGATCTGGTGACTATTGTGCATTCCATGATGGGAGGGGCCACCTTATGGTGGACTACCGGATCCTGCGACGACACCTCCAGGACCTAGTCAATGAGGGAAACCTCTGAGAGTTCGTTCTCAACCCCGGATTTGTAAGATCACCTAGAGGGGGGGTGAATAGGTGATGGCTAATCTAATGGTCACTTATGTACAAATAATGCGGAATTAAAACTAAGATGACCAAATTAAATTTCTTTTAATTAAACACTTATGTATAACACAAGAGTGTTGCCGAATTCCCCTTGCGAGGCTCTGGACAAACTCCTCTAGATTCCCCTTGAATGGGTTGAGGTGACGCGTTGGCTCTCTTGGTTGAATACAAGTGTTAGACAATCAATCCCAAGCAATTATATAACAATTAAGCACAAGGGTATATCAAGCATGTAAAGTAAATACAATGTAAGTAATGCAAGATATAATAGAGACAAAAAGAGTAAGAGAGCAAGAGTGAGCAATCGCAAACACAAAGGGTTTGTTTCGAGGTTCGAGCACACTTGCTCTACATCCCCGCCTTCGACACACGAAGGATTTCCACTATGCACGATCCAACCGGATCTCTCCTTGGTGCCGCAACACCTACAAGCCCTCGGACTCCCAAAGTCCCTTACACACCACAAGCCCACCGGCTCGTCGAGGCCGCACCTCAAATCACCACAAGAGTTCACACCCGAACTCCACACCACAACGAGCACACTTGCCCGTCTCCTCAAAGTACAAAGTAAAATCTCTTTGGTGATCACAACACTTTGATCACCTTACAAAAACTCTCACTACAACACTCTCCTATAGGATGAATAGCTCAATGGATGCTCAAGTGTTTGTGTGAGAAAGCAAGGAAAGAAAGCTATGGAGGAAAACTCAAAGAATCACTTTTTACACTCTCTTGATAAAAACTCCCTTTAAGATGGGAAGTATTTGCTCTCTATTTTGTGGAGAAAACTTCTGAAATCACTTAGAAAAACTGGCTCAAGAAGTCCTCAAAATCTTGGCTTCAAACAATGACAAAACCCCCTTTTATAGAGGCCAGAAAAATCTGACCGTTGGGCTCTGTCAGAGCTACCGGTCGACCGGTCCGGTCGACCGGCAACGGTCAAAAATCCGACCGTTGCAGCCTCCGGTCGACCGGCTCGGTCGACCGACCCACTGGAGCAGAGAGTAATCTCTCTGTCGGTCGACCGGCCCGGTCGACCGATACTTCCCGAGAGCAAAGCTCTCTTAAGCGGTCGACCGGTCCGGTCGACCGTTCCCCAGTGCACACAGGCGTGCACGTCCGTGCACGTCCGGTCGACCGACCCGGTCGACCGGCCACTGTCAGTTCTGAAAAATCAGAACTGCCAGAACCAGAAAAATGGGATTAAAGATTGGTCTTTTAACTTAATAAAAATCCCAGAAATTCACAGTAAATCCAGAAAAATAGTTTCAATCAAAATAAAAACAGTTTTTCTAAAAATATGTTTTTCTAAAACTTGTTTTTCCATAACTTCACAAAATACAAAAACAAGATATTTTGAACTTATAAAGCAAAGTGTGTATGGATATGATCCACCACACAATCAAGATGAAATATCTAGTTTTTGACATAAAGCTCTAAACTTGGTTTTGAAAGATATGTATATAGGTAACATCAAAAACCAAGACATGTATTTTGTCCAATGAAAAATCTTCTTACCAAAAAGAAAGAGTCTTTTCTAACTAAAAATTCTTTTATGAAAAGACAATTAAATCTCAAGAGTGTGTGTGTGATATGACTTGAGCAATCCACCAATCTATTCTATCCTTTACATTTTAACTAAAACAAATAAAAATCTTATACCTAGACACAAGTCTTCATCCTCTTGAAGTCTTCACTTGAAGGCTTCTCATCTACTTGACTTGGTCCAAGCTTGATCCAAAGCTCCTTGGATCACCCCGTGCTAGCTCCAAATCTTGACATTGAATCCTTTGTTGAGCTTTGCACCTACTAAGATCTTGATAAAGAATCTGTCACTAATTAAACACAAGATCATTAGTAAACATAACTTCATGAGTTGATCATCATCAAAACTAGGGTGATAGGCCTTTGGGCCAACAGGATTGCCCTCGGAAGTTAGAGTGCAGAGGCAGCCTGAGGCCCTAGCCGAGCACCTAGGAAGCACCCTTATCCAATACTAGGAGGTGAATGCCATCTTCAACAACTCCTCGATATAAGGCGCCACCACCAAGCAGAGGACCCTCAATGTCAATGAAGCCTGCAGGGATAGTCATCCAGCAATACTAATTCCCCCCCCCCACGCTCCCGGTGGGCCGGTCTTTTCCTCAGAAGAAGATTCATATACCGTGTACTTCTCGTACAATGACGCCTATGTCGTAACATCACACATCGGATGCTGTAAAGTGTCAAAGATCCTTGTGGATAGGGAAGTAGTGTCAACATCCTCTGTGACCACGCACTCAATTGAATGGAGGATACTTTCGAGCTGGCCTGAAAGTTGATCATCCCCCGAACCCAGTCACTTCTTTACAGATTCGACGGGAACAAGGGAAGTTCCCCTGACACTGTTGAGTTCTATCTCCGAGCAGATCCATTCAATGTTGTGACAGAGTTCTGCATCCTAGATGTCACGTCCCCTAAACGCTATCCTCAGGATGTCGTGGATCCACATGATGAGAGTGGTCCCGTCTACCCATCATCAGTCGTTGAAGTACCCACACCATCTGGAATGACCAATATAAGGGGTGACCAAGCGATGGCCAGAACAGTTGCTGCAGTTACCTGAAAAAGATTGGGTTGGATGCAAAAAGCATCCTGAACATACCCCAACGAAGACTCTCCTATGGATAAGAAACAGAAGAGGGATGCTAATTAATAGAAATCAAAGTTCGGCGAAAGCCCGACCTCAACTCACCCACCGAGTCGAGGAATCCTGACAGCAGGACCAACGAAGGGCTGGAGTTGTTCGGGGTAGATCCCCATCACCCCGAACGAACCTTTCGAATCGGCTCAAACCTACACCCGCATAGAAGATACTGTTCGAACAATTCCTATCTGAGAACACGGACGTGTTTGCATGGTCTCCCACTGACATGTTGGGAATTGACCTCGTAGTTATCTGTCACAAGCCCTCCATACAGACAGATGCTAAGCTGGTAAAGCAGAAGCTTAGGAGAATCAACGAGGAAAGAAGTTGCGCCATCAGCAATGATGTCAATCGCCTACTCCAGGTTGGCTTCATTCGAGAAACATTCAACTCCAATTGGCTCTCTAATCCCATCCTCATGAAGAAAAAGAACGGAAAGTAGAGAGTGTGTATCGACTTTTCGAATCTCAATAAAGCCTGCTCAAAGGACAGTTATCCCCTCCCGAGGATCGATCAACTAGTAGAAGTTATTGCAGGACACGATCTCCTTAGCTTTATGACGCTTACTCTGGTTATAATCAGATCAAGATGAACCCATCAGATGAAGATAAGACAATCTTTACCACAAGTCGGAGAATTTACTACTACAAGGTGATGCCCTTCGAACTCAAAAATAGAGGGGCCACCTTCCAGTGGATGGTAAATAAGGTCTTCAAAAACCTTATCGGGAACACTATAGAGGTACATGTGGATGATATATTGGTGAAAGGTATACGATGTACAGAGTACCTCTAATATCTAGACAAAATCTTCAATCTCCTCAGGTAATATGAGGTAAAGCTTAACCCCGAGAAGTGTAGATTCAGAGTAGCCTCTGGGAAGTTCTTAGAGTATATGGTCACCCAACGGGGCATCGAGGCCGACCCTGATCAGATATCAGCAATTCTGAACATGAGATCACCTACCTGTATAAAGGAGGTCTAAATGCTGAATGGGCATCTTGCAGCCCTCAATCGATTCATCAGCCAGTCCACAAACAAGTACAAGCTGTTGTTTCAAGCCTTGAAGAAAAGTGCAGCGGACTTTCGCTGGTACGAGGAATACGAAATGGCCTTTCAAGAGTGAAGAGATACTTGGTTTCAGACCTTGCTATTGAAACCCAACTCGGGAGAGAAATTGTATCTCTACCTCGCTGTCTCGGAGTCCGCAGTGAGCGGGGCCTTGGTTTGAGAGGAAGAAGGGGGCCAAAAACCAGTGTATTATGCCAGTCACACCATGAACAACCCCAGACCAGATACCAAAAGCTGGAGAAGCTAGCCTTCTTCATCATCTCGAGGAAGCTCAAGCACTATTTTCAAACCTTCTTGATCATAATCCTCACCGAGCACCTCTTGAGGTCCATCATGGAAAATCTGGAAGCGACGGGTAATATATCAAAACGGGCCTCAGAACTCAGATCCTACGGGGTCAAATACGAGTCGAGGATAGCGATTAAAGGCCAAGTATTAGCCGACTTCATTCCTGACTTCACCCCGGGAATCACAGAGCATGCTGACCAACTGGAAGGATGGGTCCTGAATGTTGATGGAGCCTCAAACAGCAAGGGGCCGAGAATCGGGATCGTTCTCACCACCCAGAGGGATCCATCATCAAGCAGTCCTTCACCCTAGGCTTTCTCACATCCAACAACGAAGCGGAATACGGAGCGGTCTTAGCTGGGCTCCGAGCGGCTATTACCCTCAGAGTTATGGGGCTCGAAGTTTGCTGTGACTCCTTACTGGTTGTCAACCAGGTCAACGGCGAATACGTCACAACATATTATTGGACGTCGAATTACTTACAACTAGTCCTTAAGTTGAAGTCCAAAAATCCCTCGATGTGACTTCAAGTGTGTCCCATGTTTGTAAATAACCACACAGACTCACTTGCCAACCTGGGGGCAGCTGTGGAGTTCCAGTTTAGATGGAAAATCCCCGTCGAGCACATCACTAATCTGAGCGTCTAGCAACCGAGAGAGGTCCTACGCCTTGACACCTCACCAGGTGGTGGAGTCCGATCATTTCTTACTTGAGGGAAGGAGGGGACACTTCCTTACGACAGAGCAGAGGCTAAGGAACTCCAACACTTGGCTACCCAGTACATACATCTCAGAGACATACTGTATAATAAATTCCAGCCTCCACCCGCATCCATACCTGAGATGTCTCGGTCCGGAGGAGGCTCAAAAGATGATGTACGAAATTCACGACGGAGACTGTGGGAACCATGTGGGAGGACGCTCTCTCGTCCACAAGGTCATTAATCTAGTGTACTACTGGCCTAAGATGTTCGACGATGCAAGAATTATGTGAGAAAATACCCACAATGCCAGATGTTCACTCCAGCATCAAATCAGTCGATCTCTGACCTCACACCTTACGCAGCCCGTGGCCCTTCATCTAATGGGGATTGGACGTAGTCGGACCTCTCCTATGAGCACAGCCCCAGCTGTGTTTTCTACTGGTGGCCACCGTCTACTTTACCAAATGGATTGAGGTAATACCGCTCTCTGAGGTCAGCAGGCAGCAGATTGTTAAGTTCCTCTGGTAGAACATAGTATGCCGCTTTGGGATTCCCCACAGTATCATTTTCGATAACAGAATCAATTTCGCCAGCAAGGAAATAGCCAGTTTCTGTGCCAAATACAACATCGCCCACCGATTCTCCTTACCTTACTACCCTCAAGGTAATGGCCAGGCTAAAATCAGCAACCACACCATTTTCAACAACCTATAAAAAAGCTTGGACAAAGCTAAGGACAAATGGGTGAAAAAACTCCTTGGAGTATTATGGGCTTATAGGACCACCAAACGCATTCCGACCGGAGAAACCCCATTTTCATTGGCATACGGGATGGAGGCTATCATCCCGGTCGACATCAGCATGTCAACATTCCGGGTAGGAGTGGTACCAGATCAGAACGACACCCTACTCTGTCTGATGCTGGATCACTCAGAGGAAAGGTATCAACAGGCCGAAATCTGCATCGTGGCATATCAACAACAAATCCGGGCGGCTCATCACAAGAAGGTGAAGCCCAAAGAATTCCTAGTCGAGGACCTGGTCCTAAGGTGCGTGATTCTGAGTACCAGACAGAAGGATCACAGGAAGTTGGGGACCTGGCCCACGCCGGCTATTTAGGTCCAACCTATGACAGGTTCAGCCCGATGACTTCCTGAGCAGGCCCACAGCCTACATGGGTCCTTTACACCCTGACGGCACCCCTCGGGGAACATCCTGAAAGATGGAGGCTCGCCCACGCTGGCTATTTAGGTCGAGTTTATGACGGGTTAACACCCCGACGACTTCCTGAGCAGGCCCACAGCCTATACGTGTCCTCTATACCCTGAGGCATCCCTTGTGAAATTCATGAGAGATGGAGTCTTGTCCGATAAATCTCTCCGAGCTCAACCTGCTTGGATCCTCTACACCTTAGCGGATAACTCTTCAGAGTAATCCCTGAAAGATGGAGCTCGCTCCTACCAGGCGGGCTCCTCCCCAATTGAGGACCCCTTAGTAGGCCCCACCATAGGGCTGCGCACTGAGTCGTTTCTAGTACTACGAAGCTAGATGGCTCCCGAGGAGCAAGAAGATCACAATCATAAACAAGGTAAGATTCAAACAAAACTATTATTGATTGTCTTTTCTATGTATTACAAAGTTGTTGGATCACATCTCTCCTCTTAAAAGTGCGGATACATCTAATAAATGTGATGTAAATACAAGTTTTGATTTTACATGTGTGCATTCCTCCTGAGAGGAAAAGCAGGGGCACCCATTGTCACATCCTCGGCCATGTCCTGGTGATGACTCCTAAGCGAGCAATCCCCCCAGAGCTAGACAAGTGACGATACCGAGAACTCCTAGGAAGACCACAGCAAGAGAACCACGATCAAATTGTAGACCGAAGCATGCAAGGTGACAGAGGATGCCTATACAAAGATCGTAACTTCGAAGCAGAGGCAGACAAGAAGATGGCACCCCATAAAGGTACAGACGATCGGCCTTGATACCATAGCCGTCATCGAATACCCTTATGCTCCCTGCTACATGCTCCCTGTGAGAAAGGAAAAGGGGGACAAGCCCAAACTTCACCCCAGTTTGCTCCGATCAAAGGCCAGACATACAAACCAAGTAGAAGATAGTACATTCTCTGTCCATCCCCACAACTGGGCCTCATCGCAAGAACTGAGACTGCTTGACGAGCCCATCACAAGAACTGAAACTCCTCGATGACTAGACTCCTAAATATTGGGAGTGAAGTAGGCAAAACCACCCATTCTATCTCCTTCCTCCACTGAATGAAGGACGAACAAGACATCACTGCTTGTAGAATAGAACAAGCCTTTAAAACAGCAAAAGACTTTCAGAAGGCAGTCCAGATCCCTCCTGAAGAGTCCCATCCTATATATAGAGAGAAAAGAAGCCCAAGAACCAACCTCCTAGGTTCCTACTCCCAAAGGAAGACGAAGCATTGCTCCACTTGGGATCCAACACGTGTCATAGGAGAAGGGACGCGAACCATTACACCAGATACGCCATGCCTTCCTCGAAAAGCGCCCACATTCATAAGAGATAGTTACCTTCCCAACATACCATTGGAGATGTTTAGCACCCACCTCAAATAGAGTATTGCACGAAAGACGGTAACTAGATCGGTGCAGCACCGGATGTGACGCTCATTTAAAGCCTTACCAGACTGTATCACTACACACGCCACTACATGACAAAACTTAGTAATAACGAACACCTTAAATCTAGATCCAAAAAGTTCTCATTTCATTTTGCTCTCTTATCTATAACGGAGACTCTAGGAGCCTAAAATCCCCTAAGAGTGAGTTTCCGACCTCTTCCTAAAGAAGGGAGCAGAGGGGGCATATGTAGTGGTCACTTTCTGACCCGCCTGAGATTGTGACACGTGTCAATCCAGCCCCGCATGGATGTGCGATGCGTGATTACTTTCAGAACGATTACTTCGGAACCATTTTCTAGTTTGGATTGTGAACGAATCGGGTGATTAACATAAAAGTTAGATCCGATTATAGAGATACATCCATAAGCTCAATCTTAATTCAATAAGGTTGCAACCCCCTGGGGCAGTTCATCCTTATCTGCAGCCAAGCATGAACTATCAGATAGAGATGGTCTCTCTCCTACATCAATTCAAACTGGGGCGTTCGGCTCAATCCTTAATTAGATAATGGATTTAAGTATTCAAACTAAGCAGGACTCCCTAAACTTATCTATTTGACATGACTTATATAAAAGAGGATCCCTTCTAACGAGAAGGGGCTAAGTTCATCCGAATCCAAAGAACACATTTGTAATCGTCATTGACATAGTGGAATTTCTCTCTCCCGTGATTTTTTCCCCTTTCGGGTTTTTCACGTATTTGCATTGTGTTTACGGTAAACTTTTAATGTGATTTGGCCATATTCACTTTCCTGTTTTGATGCGTGGATTGATTCCTTAGGAATTACCCACTGCAGCTGCATATTCTCCTGAGTTTTCATCATTTGTCTCTACCCTCCATTCTCTACAGGAACCTAAATCTTATTCTGTGGCTATATAATCTACAGAATGGCAACATACAATGAATGAGAAACTAGCAGCATTTCAAGGTACCCATCTTGGGATCTTATTCCCCTGCCGCCTGGTACAAATCCAGTGAGCTGCAAATATATATACAAAATCAAGACCAAATCGGATGGTTCTATTGAGCGGTACATGGCACGTCTCGTTGCTGGAAGATTCACACAGGAGTATGGTATTGATTACGAGGAGACTTTTACCGTGAGGCAAAATGACATCTATCCGCACTCTTGCTCTCGCTACTGCCCTCTAGTGGCCACTATACATATGAATGTTAAAAATGTCTTCCTAAATGGTGACTTATTTTGAGGTTGTTTATATGTAGCCTCCTCTTGGTGTTACTGCTCCATCTGGGCATATATGCAGACTTCGACGGGCACTCTAAACAGGCTCATCGTGCTTGATATGAGCATTTTCGCCAATCTCTCTTCTCTCCTAGTTATACACGGAGCATGACTGATTATGCGATGTCTCAGCGCTCCACATCCCAGAGTATTGTGCTTCTTATTTTGTATGTTGATGACATGATCATTACCGGGGGTGATCCTGCTGTTATTACTTCTCTAAAGCGACACCTTCAATCTGAGTTTGAAATGAAAGATTTGGGCTTTCTACGCTATTTTCTTGGCATTGAGATTGCGTACTCCTCGTATAGCTTTCTTCTATCTCAACAGAAGTACATTACTGATCTTCTTGATCGTGTTACCTTGAGTGATCCTGCTGCTTCTGTATCCTCTTCCATTTTTACACCTATGGAACTTCATCCCAAACTCTGACGCGATGATGGTACTCTATTATTACCACAACCTATGTGGTATAGAAAGCTGGTGGGTTCTCTCATATATTTTTTTGCTACTCGCGGGATGTTTCTCAGTCTGTTCATGTCCTCAGTCAGTTTGTTAGGGCTCCCATCTTAGCTCATTATGTGGCATCACTTTGTGTGTCTCGTTATCTCCGAAGCACCATTTCTGAATCATTTTTATATCGTTCTGATTCATCACTTACTCTTTGGGCATATTATGATGCTAGACGGGTTGACGATCCTGATATACGTCGCTCCACCAATGATTTCTGCATTTTTCTGGCCTCTTCTTTCATTTTTGGCATAGCAAGCACCAGGATGTTGTCTCTCGCTTGAGCACCGAAGCCAAATATCGCGCTATGGCACATGTTACCTTAGAGCTTTGATGGTTGCGCGACCTCCTGTGCAATATGAGTGTCTCTGTGCTTACTCTTATTCTTGTGTACTATGATAATAAGAGTGTCTTTGCTATTGCCTCCAATCTTGTCTTTCATAATCGAACAAAACATATTGAAGTCGATTGTCATATTACTCGTCAGGAATATAAGAATGGCAAGATCATTGTTCCCTATGTTCCTTCAGGAGCTCAGTTAGCTGATTTATTCACCAAGGCACGACCTTTCAACAGTTTCGCGAGGTTCTATCCAAACTTTTGGTCTTTGATCCATCATGAGTTTGAGGGTGTATTAACATACATGTATATAAGCATGTGATATATTGTATCTGGATGTGTGTAGTTTCCTTATTTTTCTCTATATAGGCATGTGGTATATTGTATCTGAACGTGTATAATTTACTTAATTTCTTCTATATAGGCATGTGGTACATTGTATCTGGATGTGTCTAGTTTTCTTATTTTCCTCTATATAGGCATGTGGTACATTAGATCTGGATATGTTTAATTTCCTTATTTTCTTCTATATAGACATGTGGTATATTGTATCTGGACGAATATAATTTTCTTATTTTCCTCTCTACACTTGTATATATTGATATTAATTGCTTGGTGAATCAATATACAGAAATTTGCCTTCTCTAATTTATTAGTTATGTTCTTATTATGTGAGAATTAGAGTGATGTAGTGAGAGAGATGATTGGGGGGATAGATTAGAGAGATAACAGTCCTCTCTTGTAAACCTTGTATTTATCTTCTATATTGAACCTCTGTTGCATAATTTCCTGTGAGGTATTAATGCCCTGTGAGGTAGGTCGGAGTTGGTTTGTTTGACAATGTAAAATTTGGTTGTCTTCTTATGTATATTACTCTATCTTATGTGCTCGGTATGACCCCATGATTGTCGAGATCATGCTCAACATATATTTTAGTCCTCACAGGAGATTTGGAATGTTAGTCAACATCAAACCCCGGTGTGGGCGCTCTTGTATTTATTATTCCATAATAATTTATATGAGGAAAAGGGTCGGACATTCTTGGATTCGGAGTTCTTGAGAAGTGTTGGGACCAAATGGGCTTGTGTTTTGGCTCTATTAAGGATTGGAATAGGGGAAACTAAAGAGGATTCAATCTTAACTAGTTATTAATGATTCAAGATTAGGTTATTGTTGAAGATCTATCATCGATCAAACAACAAAAGAAACACCAAGTTGAAGACTTGGCAGCGGAAGCAAAAACGTAGAAAATCTACCACTAGCAAGCAATTGAAATTTTATCACCACACAACCAAGAACACCAGATTTAATCTAGTTCGGCAATGTGCCTAGTCCATGGGGAGGAGGGGAGAAATCTTCATTGAAAATAGAGAAGAAAATATAAGAGTTACAAGAAGATCTCTCTCTGTCTCACACAGCTGTCAATGGTGAAAATCTGAAATTCTCTTAAATTCTTGACACACCTTCAAAAGTGTCACGCCCCGCTTCCTAAATTACGCGAAAACGGAGTCGCGACAAAGGTCGACGACGTATGTACGTGAGAAAAATACCCACGCACATCGCTAAGCCTAAAGTAAATGAACAAGCTATAAAATCTACCATGATAAATCAATATCACTGCAATATGACAAATAAATATTTAACACAATGATAGAAGATAAATAAAGGAAAGAAATGACAACTAGATGTGATAAAAATAGAATCATAAAATAACATGAATAAAAGAGAAAGAATACCTATAATCAAGAAAAGAGAAACTCCACATCCTTATAATGCGTAGGATCACACGAACACCTGAACAACATAAGGAGATGTCCAAAGATCCCTGGACGTGCGAATCTAGGGTCGTCAGAAGCGTCCTAATGAGTGTGTGTGTGTGTAAAGAGGAATGCTCGTATATGAAAAGCAATGTAAGCAATGACAACATGATAAATGAAATAAAAGATAACAAGATAACCAATATAAAGAACAAAGTTATGAAGATATATAACTTGTATCATGACAAAAGGAAACAACTAATGTCAAAAATGTATAACCTAGCGTATGTCACTAGTCTGGTATACAAATCTGGTCATGTATACAAACATATGTCTATTATAGCTTATCTATATGTACAATCAGGTGATTACGGTCAGTCATAATATATTATAATAGTTCATTATCATTTATTATGTCAGCGAACACTAATTGCCACCTGTAATAGACGCATCCCATACTACGCCTGCTACACGTGTCAATCAGGATCCTAAGTTATTGAAACTGATTGGTTGGAGACATTATCCACGCTTTAGGTGGGTTCCGTACATACTCGGAACCACGACCTCAGTTTCCTAGCGTTGAACCAGGTCGTACCGCTAGGTACTTAGTAACAGTAATCTCACCGTAAAAATAGTGGAACAATAACAGTACAGATTGGATGTCAGTCATCCCCCAGGAACACTACAGTAGAACCCTCAGTCGACTGCGCAACCTGTATCCTAGGTCCATCTAAAATACAGACGTTGTCTCCTCTATCAATTTTCCCAATCCCAGTGTAAGTTGTTCAATTATTTTATTATTGAATTCAGTAAAAACAATCAATACTCATGTTACCTATAACATTGGGACGATATGGTGACAGTAACGATAACATTACAGTAACAGTCAATCAGTAATCGTATACACGGTGAATAATATCAGTAATAATGAACGATAACAATAACCGTGCATATGATGAACAATAGCACTGTACAGGATGTTGCGGTCAAACAATCTTTTCCCAGTAACTTTCAATAACATGAATCTATACAATAACAAATCCAGATACTATTCAATTGACAGTCTCATCTAGAACAGGTTAATATCTCATATTCATCTGCACTAAAATACAATAGTAACTAATTTATCAACCAACAGTCTCTATACAATCATCGTGAACATCAAGTATCAATCCGTATCAGTAATCTGGTGCAATAAACCACTGTCTCAATATATCAATGATTAGTCTCTCCCTATCAATCTACTCTGATCTTCAAATCATCGATATATACATCCTCTGAGTCACCGATATATCCAAATCTCAAAACTGAAATACTACATGTTCTGATACATATAATCAAATCTTCATAATTCATTCGATCAAGATTATCACACACTCTCACTCCATCAAGATCAATCACAGGATCCCAAAGTCAAGTAACATATCAGGTATACATATTTAAAAATTCACTAAGCCAGATCAAGTCAACCCAATCAATATCTATTCCTCAACCCCCAAGTCAACTCCAATCCAATCGAGTCTACCAACAGGTTCAAGTCCAAGATTTCATTTTATTAATAAAGATCTCCTATTTATTCAATCATCGATATCCAAATTAATCAAGATCGTAACTAAGAAGTGTAATATCCTCGATCACCATGGAATCTAAACCACCACTATATCTAGTAGTCAATATCAATAAGGTCATCACTATATCAGTCAAACTCACCAATGCGATAGTCCAACAATAATAGCTCCTAACAGTTCAAAAGTTAGTCTCATCTTATACACTAGCGTCAAGGGTATTATATTCATACATATCCATTTATTGGTAAAACAGTCTATCAATAGAGCAACATCATGTCTAACAAGTCCTCAATATCCAAAAAAATTCTAGTCGGAATAATCACCAACAATTTATCCGACAAATACTATACATAACATATGAATCTCTAACCTCAGTCATGAATCGATCAGCCTCAAGATCAATATATATACACACACATACACACACACATAGAGAGAGAGAGACACACACACACACACTTAAGATTTTATCACAGCTAGATAAGTTACAAGGTCAAGTCATGTCTACGGTATATCAATACTAGGTCTAAGCCAACAATGGTGGTCTACCAACACATGAAATGATACTGGCACAAGCTTATATCAACTACGAAAAGAAGATGAACAATCACTAATGTCTCATGAAGTGATACAACAAGTTAAACTGGTAAAGCATAATATAAAGTCACATGGAATAATACAAATAAAACACAATAACGATAAAGAAGAAAATGACATAAGAAAAATACTCACATGAAATGATGCGGTTTTAGAACTGAATCGTCGTTTGGTCTTCACTGCATGAACCGGTACTGATCTACAGTTCATCTCATGGATCGGTCTTCTAATCGCTTGTGTATCGGGTCCATAACGGATACAAATCCGAATCGGGTCCGGATCTCCTGCAACGAGTCCTGATCTCACCAAATGAATCTGAAACGCTGCAACACGTAACGAAACACATATATATATAAATATAAATACACGCTACACTGACACGTACACACAGACACATACGTGTACACCCACATGCATACATATACAAGTATATACATATATATACATATACCCATGCATGTGTTGGCCCAAAGGCCCATCACTCTAGTTTTGATGATGATCAACTCATGTAGTTATAGTACTAATGATCTTGTGTTTAATTAGTGATAGATTTATGATCAAGATCTTAGTAGGTGCATAGCTTCAACAAAGGATTTGAAGTCAAGTTTTGGAGCTAACACGGTTTGATCCAAGAGCCATTGGATCGTGTTTGGACCAAGTCAAGAAGATGAGAAGGCTTCAAGTGAAGACTTCAAGAAGATGAAGACTTGTGTCTAGGTTTGTTTTATAAGATTTTGTTTTTAGATAAAATGTAAAGGATAGAACAGTTGGTGGATTGCTCAAGTACTTATATACACACACACACTCTTGATAGTTTTATTTTTACAAAAGAATTTTTATTTTAGAAAATATTGTTTTGGTTTTTGGTACTTCTTATATACATGTTTTAACCAAAACCTTATTTAGTGCTTAATGTCAAAAACATAGATATTTCACCATGTTTGTGTAGTGGATCATATCCATACACCATATGCTTTCAAAGTTGTTTAAATATCTTGTTTTTGTATTTGGTGAAGTTTGGAAAAACAAGTTTTGGAAAAATCAAGTTTGAAAAAAATACAGTTTTTATTTTTAAGCCAAAATTTTCAAGTTACAAAAATAGTCGAAATTATTTGTAACATGCCTTGATTTTGTGCAAGCATGTTTATTTATCAAAGTATATTGGTAAAACTATTTTTGTAGATTTTTCATGATTTTATGAGATTTTATGTGAATCAAAAAGACTAAGTTTTAAATCCCTTTACAGTTCTGTACTGGCCTCAGCCGGCCGACCGGGACGGTCGACCGCAGCTTGAAGTCAGCCGACCGTCACGGTCAACCGACGTGCACAGACGTGCATGCCAGTTCTGGCAGGAGGGCCTGCTGACCGACCCTGTCGACCGTCCAGAGAACTCTGCTCTCTGGAAAGGCCCCGGCCGACCAAGCGGTCGACCGTACAGAGAGACTTGCTCTTTGTATCCTGGCTCGGTCGACCGATGGCACAACGGTCTGAAATATGACCGTTGGCTGGACGACCGGGCGGTCGTCCGACAGGCCTGACAGACCCCAACGGCTAGTTTTCCAGACTCTATAAAATGGGGCATTTGGGGGCTGTTTTGATTAAGATTTTTGGAGAGTTTTTGTGCCAGTTTTTCCTATCCTTTCAAGAGGTTTTCTTCACAAAATTGAGAGCAAATATTTCCAATCAAAAGGAGAGTTTTTATAAAGAGTGTTAAAAGAGATTTTCTTCCTCCACCATCTCTTTCCTTGTTTTCTCACACAAACACTTGAGCTTTCCATTGCTATATCTACCTATAGGAATTTATTGTGAGAGGATTTTAGGTGATCAAGAGTTGTGATCACCAAAGTTCATCTTTGCTCTTTGAGGAGGCGAACGTGTGTGTTCACATTGTTTCAGGTCCTAGTGGGGACTCGGTGGTTTCGAGTTCGGGTGCGAGCTTGTTGTTTGAGGTGCGGCCTCGGCGATCCGGTGGGCTTGCGGTGTGTACGGGACTCGAGAATCCGAGGGATTGTAGGTGTTGCGGCATCGAGTGATCCGGTGGGATCGATTATAGTGAAAATCCTTCGTGTGTCGAAGGCGGGGATGTAGAGCAAGTGTGCTCGAACCTCGAAATAAATCCCTTGTGTTTGCAATTGCCCTCTCTCTCTCTCTCTTTGTCTCTTTGTTTATATCTTGCATGTTTTTATTGTGCTTATCCTTACATGCTTGATATTCATATTGTGCTTAATTGATATACATGCTTGGGTTATTTGCTAACACTTGTATTTAGCCAAGAGAGCCAACGCACCTCAACCCTTATCTAGGGGAGTCTAGAGGAGTTAGTCCAGAGCCCTTCACGAGGAATTCGGCTACACTCTTGTGTTATACGTGGTGTTTAGTTTAAATAGTTTGTTTAGGTCATAATAGTTTTTACTTCCGCATTATTTGTTCATTAAGTGACCATTAGATTAGCCATCACCTGTTCACCCCCTCTAGGTGATCCTACAATTGGTATTAGAGCCAAGTGCTTTTATTTTAGGTCTTACAACCTAGAGTTAAAGATCCTCATTTTTAGGCTAATCACTATTTTTGTACACACACCATGGATTTCATGTCACCTCCCACTTTTGACATTCTTAACATTCATATATGAAAGGTGAAGATATCTATGTACCTCAAGGCCCTAGGCATTCATGTTTATCTTGCTACCACTAATGATTCATATGTTAATAATAGCAAGTATATTGAGGCTATTGCAAAAGCCCTAAATGATTTAAAGTCAACCCTAAATGATAATTATTTATCTAGGGTTTCAAATGTTGATTCGGCTTTTGTAGCTTGGAACATCATCACCTCCCTTGGCGAAAAGGATCTATATTATGCCGGGAGCGATTCGGACGTTAGAAGCGACACCTCCAACTTGTGCTATATGGTCCAAGGGGATAACCCCCTTGAGGTAACTACCGAATCCGAGGTAGAAGATGATAACATGTCATATGATGAGCTTAGCACTTTTTGTCAACTCTTTCTTGAAAAATATGACATGCTTAAGAAAGATAATAAAAATTTGAAAAAGAAATTTGATTGCATGCATAATGAAAATGAGTTTTTTAAAACTAAGATTGCATGTTTTGAAAAAGAGAATGATGATTTGAAAAATGAAAATGTTTCCTTAATGTCTAAATTGAATGATTTATGTGAAGGAAACACTAGTTTGAAAAACAAAATTGTTTTGGTGGAAAAACAAAAAGAAGTTGTTTTTCAAGAAAACTCTTGTTTAAAAAGAAAATTTTTTGAAAAAGAACAAGAAAATGTCTTTCAAAAGAAAAAGAAAATTGTTTCACAATCTCACCATGCTCTACATGCCACCATTGATGAAAGTGAGATTAAATTGTTAAAAAATAAAATGGATTGTTTGAGCTCCACTTTGAGCTCATGTGCATTTAACCATTGTAGATTGGAGTCTATGTTTTTAAAGAAACAAGCTCCACATTCTCATGCACATCATCATGCATATGCTTATGTTGCACGCCACGATCATACACATACATATAAGCATTCTAAGGTGTACAAATGTACACATTGTGGCCGCAAAGGCCATTTAGCAAAGTTTTGTTTTGACAAGTTGCATTATTTAAATTTTGCTAAAAATAAAAATGTTTTAAAGTTTGTCAAGGAACCCAAACATTTTGCAAATAATAATGTTCCTTACAAAGCTAACCCCCGAGGACCCAAGAAAAAATGGGTACCAAAACCCCCACCTTGTGTTTTTGATGAAGGTGTGGGCTCTCACACGACGTGAGAGGGATGGTGGCTTGATGGTGGATGCACATGGACATGATGGACTTACTTTTGATGCATCGCTATCAAGGAGTTTTGGTGGGACAACCACCATGTTTGGAGATTTGGAGTATAGTTCTTATGGTTTGGTAATTATCTCTAAACTCCTACTTTGTTTATTCACATGCCTGTTCATATGTCATATTTTTAGCATGTTCATGTTTTTACTTGTTTTGTGCTTCATGTGGTAAACTAGTTTAAATGTAGTTTTTATCAAAACTTGTTGTTATACATGTACAAATAGTGAACAACAAATTGATTTATATATGTTTGCACTTCATGATCATTTGTAGTCACTTTATGCACATGTATAGCCTAGTTTTGATGATTCTTTCATTTATACTTGTTTTGCCAATTTTCGTGTTTTTACTTCATGTATATGTAATTTTTATTCAAATCTAATAAATATACATATATATATCCTTTTTGAGTCTCTTGCCTTCATGCAAATACTATTAATAGACTCGTTTTATGTTTGGGATATGTATGCATATTGTTAGATTTAGATAAATCATACATATACCTAGAAATTTATTGTTTTTAATGAAAAATAAATTTTCATGCTTTGTTTGATAAAATAAATAATTGTTTTGATCATTTTGAGCCTTAATGACTATTTTCATGAAAATGCTATATACATGATTCTTGTACACTCATACTTCATTTGTTTTGTCATGACCTTGTTTCATGAATATGTTTTTGAGCTTCATCGATTTTGAGTGTCAATTTTTGTGTATTTGGTACGATTCATGAAAAACATATGATTTGGTTTTATGTTTTTGAAGGATCTTTAACTAGTTTTTCAAAAATTAATTTAACTAGTTATTTATTCTTCAATGTTTATGAGATATACACATGATACTTCTATTGTTTCAATTGGTATCATTGAATCGTTTCAATTGGTATCAATTTGACTCTATATTTGTATATACTCATAGTTTGTTTTCTTATATATGTATGTATCAATTTCATTTGGTATACTCATTTTTCATACATATATATGAGTTATTTGTGCTTGAGTTAAAATTATTTTATATGTTTAAAGCATAAAGTTGTTTTTGATAAGAAAATAAAATTTTAAGAAAAATTCTCAAGATTTGTTTTATTGAGAAAATTCAAAATTTTGATTTGTATTGCCTATATGCAAGGAGAGCTTAACATCTCTTCTACATATAGATTCATGTTGAGTGTATTGTATATTGAGGAGCTTGACATCTCTTCTTTATGTGGTACACATGTGTAGGGGGAGCTTCACATCTCCTCTTATGCATTACATATTATACGTTATGTGAATTAGGGCTTGTCATCCCTCTTCATGTAATGTATATGTGTAGGGAAGTTACTTTACCGTCTTTCTCTTCATGAATGTATATCGCATATAACCTTTTATTGACTTATTTGTTTACACCCCTTATTGATTTCTTTGTTTATGACAAAAAGGGGGAGAAAATTTTGATGATTTTGTTTTTACTTTAACCCTTTGTTGATGATTGACAAAAAGGGGAGAAGTATTTAAGATATATGTATGTTTTCCTTACTTAAGGGGGAGAAGTATTTGTTTTCCTTGATTAAGGGGGAGTAGTTTTTATGTTTATGCATATATATTTTGTTTTGCAAATAGGAGTAAAAGATTTTGTGATTTTGTTTTATGCTTGATTAGCATGTTTACTCCTACATTTGCATACATGTTTATGAGCATACATTGCATATTTATTTGTTTATGTGTTATGCATGAGTTAAGGGGGAGCTTCTTTGGAGCTTTACTTTAATCCATGCATATATAACTTCATGAGTTTTATCATCATCAAAAAGGGGGAGATTGTTGGCCCAAAGGCCCATCACTCTAGTTTTGATGATGATCAACTCATGTGGTTATAGTACTAATGATCTTGTGTTTAATTAGTGACAGATTTATGATTAAGATCTTAGTAGGTGCATAGCTTCAACAAAGGATCTGAAGTCAAGTTTTGGAGCTAGCACGGTTTGATCCAAGAGCCATTGGATCGTGTTTGGACCAAGTCAAGAAGATGAGAAGACTTCAAGTGAAGACTTCAAGAAGATGAAGACTTGTGTCTAGGTTTGTTTTATAAGATTTTATTTTTAGATAAAATGTAAAGGACAGAATAGTTGGTGGATTGCTCAAGTACTTATATACACACACACTCTTGATAGTTTTGTTTTTACAAAAGAATTTTTATTTTAGAAAATATAGTTTTGATTTTGGTACTTCTTATATACATGTTTTAACCAAAACCTTATTTAGTGCTTAATGTCAAAAATATAGATATTTCACTATGTTTGTGTAGTGAATCATATCCATACACCATATGCTTTCAAAGTTGTTTAAATATCTTGTTTTTGTATTTGGTGAAGTTTTAGAAAAACAAGTTTTGGAAAAATCAAGTTTGGAAAAATACAGTTTTTATTTTTAAGCCAAAATTTTCAAGTTAAAAAAATAGTCCAAATTATTTGTAACATGCCTTGATTTTGTGCAAGCATGTTTATTTATCAAAGTATATTGGTAAAACTATTTTTGTAGATTTTTCATGATTTTATGGGATTTTATGTGAACCAAAAAGACTAAGTTTTAAATCCCTTTACAGTTCTGTACTGGCTTCAGCTGGCCGACCGGGACGGTCGACCGCAGCTTGAAGTCGGCCGACCGTCACGGTCGACCGACGTGCACAGACGTGCACGCTAGTTCTGGCAGGAGAGCCGGTCCGGCCGATCCGGTCGACCGTCCAGAGAACTCTGCTCTCTGGAAAGGCCCCGGCCGACCGAGCGGTCGACCGTACGGAGAGACTTGCTCTCTGTACCCTGGCTCGGTCGACCTATGGCACAACGGTCTGAAATATGACCGTTGGCCGGACGACCGGGCGGTCGTCCGACAGGCCTGACAGACCCCAACGGTTAGTTTTCTAGACTCTATAAAATGGGGCATTTGGGGCTGTTTTGATTAAGATTTTTGGAGAGTTTTTGTGCCAGTTTTTCCTATCCTTTCAAGAGGTTTTCTCCACAAAATTGAGAGCAAATATTTCCAATCAAAAGGAGAGTTTTTATAAAGAGTGTTAAAAGAGATTTTCTTGAGTTTTCCTCCACCATCTCTTTCCTTGTTTTCTCACACAAACACTTAAGCTTTTTATTGCTATATCTACCTATAGGAATTTGTTGTGAGAGGATTTTAGGTGATCAAGAGTTGTGATCACCAAAGTTCATCTTTGCTCTTTGAGGAGGCGGACGTGTGTGTTCGCATTGTTTCGGGTCCTAGTGGGGACTCGGTGGTTTCGAGTTCGGGTGCGAGCTTGTTGTTTGAGGTGCGGCCTCGGCGAGCCGGTGGGCTTGCAGTGTATACAGGACTAGAGAGTCCGAGGATTGTAGGTGTTGCGGTACCGAGTGATCCGGTGGGATCGATTATAGTGGAAATCCTTCGTGTGTCGAAGGCGGGGATGTAGAGCAAGTGTGCTCGAACCTCAAAATAAATCCCTTGTGTTTGCGATTGCTCACTCTCTCTCTCTCTCTCTTGTCTCTTTGTTTATATCTTGCATGTTTTTATTGTGCTTATCCTTACATGCTTGATATCATATCGTGCTTAATTGATACACATGCTTGGGTTGTTTGCTAACACTTGTATTTAACCAAGAGAGCCAACGCGGCACCTCAACCCTTATCTAGGGGAATTTAGAGGAGTTAGTCCAGAGCCCTTCACGGGGAATTCGGCTACACTCTTGTATTATACGTAGTGTTTAGTTTAAATAGTTTGTTTAGGTCATAATAGTTTTTACTTCCGCATTATTTGTTCATTAAGTGACCATTAGATTAGCCATCACCTATTCACCCCCCTCTAGGTGATCCTACAGCATGCATCTTGTAACACACGAGCACAGTCATGCAAAAACACCCAAGCATACATCCTTTAATTAAGACCCACTTATTAATTACTAAGCTATACACAAACATCATCAAAAGACACTTTCATAAATTAAAACCCTTGCACATGCACACATCCATGCGTAAATACATGCATACACATTTATGCATACTACATCCACACTCTCGCACACAACCATACACATTTAATTACACTTCCATATTATTTCAAGTTTACCCTTACACAAATAAATACACTAACCTCGGGACGATTTGTGGCGCACCGACGGAGGCTCTGACGGAGGCATCGGGGGCCGCGGAGGGTGTCGATAGATAGACGATCTCGCCGTGAAGGGCGTGGGTGCGTTTGCGCTCACCGACGGTTATCGACGACGTCCCACGGAGTGGCGAAAAATGGCATCCCACACACAATCAAACACACATGAATTAATACACACCCATATGCATTAAACACTCACAATACAAAATGAAGAGAGAGGAACAACGAGACTCATGGCATGGGCATGGCCTGGAATTACCGTGACCAAGGGGGCTGCGGGGGACTCGCGGAGTGCTCGCAGAGGGGCTGTTGCACGGCTCAGGCTACGGCGAGGTGGAGATGGTGCATGGGGCTGCCGGAGGCTGCGTTACCAAGAAAGATCCGATTGGTGATGGCCGGGAGGAGCTCCAGACAAGGCCAAGGAGGTGAGGCATGGCTGTCGTGTGTTGGGTTGGCCGAGTAAGGAGTCGGCCAATGGAGTGTTGTGCATGTGTCAGATAGCCCACAGGGGAGGCACGCAGGTGTAAGGGATGGAGGCATGCGACAAGAAAGGGACTGTTGTGCGCGCATGGGAAGGAAGACACGACACAGGTCTGGGCATGGTGGAGGTGCGCGCATGATGATACGGCCAAGGCTTGTGGGGAGGCGCACTTGGGCTGCCAGGGGGGATACGGCTGGAAGAGAGGGATTAGTGATTAGGTTTAGGATTAGTATAATGAGATTATATAGGTAATTATAATGGGTGACGGGTATTTGGTCTAATTGGGTTCAGGTTGAAGTTGAGAAAATAGCCTTTTAGATATGAGTTGGGTCATGAGGTATAAGGTAAAGGGGTTACAGGGTTAAGGAAAATGAAAAGGATAAATGAAAGAATAATAATAATAACAACCATATTAATATTAGTTAACCAAATAATCATGATAACATTAACTAAATAATAATATTAACAAATGATAATAAATACGCTTAGTAATAATAATTATACTAATAATAATAACAAGAATAATAATCATGATGGAAGAATAATAATAGTAATAACAACCACTATTAATATCAGTAAATAATAAGAATGATGTTAGAAATAATATTAATAAGTAACTAAAAATACTGATAAGAAATAATGGTAAATATATATAAAGCTAAAATGCCATTTACTATCTTAAAAATAATTTACATATTTAATAATAATAATAATAATCACAAGAAAAAATAATAAATTAAGTTGATAAAAAATAATCAGTAAATCAAAATAAATACTTTAGGAAAAATATAAATGCAGTATTACTAAGTAGGGATATTACATTCTACCCATCTTATTTGTCCCCAAAATTTCAATAGGGCAGGAAATGAAAAAAAAGAATTCAAAATCAAACGAGAAGACAAATAAGCTTTACGTCGCCTCTCTGTATATCATAAATCCATCACGCTCCCGCTGCGTTACTCTGATTTTTACTACCGACTTCAGCAAGGAGGGACCAATCGCAAGAGACAAAGTCAAGGAATAGAATCGAGAAGGAGGACGAGAAGCAAGATGAAAATCCGAATCACTCTAAAAGAAGAGTAAAAATCAAGAATATCAAAAGATCAATGATAAGGATTTTCAAAAGAAGGACGGCCAATTCCAAATGGAATCAATATCATAATGGATAGTATATATATATATATATATATTGCAGTATAACTATAGCTTGATTCAAGTTACCAGCATGAACTAGGTCTTCTTGCGAAACAAAAGTCAAAGATCAAGATCGCAAGTCGAAAACCTAGGCTCTGATACCAAAGAAAAACCCTGTCACGCCCTACTTCCCAAGATACGCGGAAACGGAGTCGCGACGAAGGTCGGCGACATATGTACGCGAGAAAAATACCCACGCACATACGCTAAGCCTAAAGTAACCTGAACAAGTTATAAAATCTACCATAATAAATCAATATCACTGCATTATGACATACAAATATCTAACACAATGATAGAAGATAAATAAAGAAAAGAAATGGCAACTAGATGCGATAAAGATAGAATCAGAAAATAACATGAATAAAAGAGAAAGAATACCTATAATCAAGAAAAGAGAAACTCCACCTCCTTGTAATGAGTACGATCACACGAACACCTGAACAACATAAGGAGATGTCCAAAGATCCTTGGACGTGCGAATCCAGGGTCGTCAGAAGCGACCTAATGAGTTTGTGTGTGTGTGTGTGTGAAGAGGAATGCTTGTGTATGAAAAGTAATGTAAGAAATAACAACATGATAATTGAAATAAAATATAACAAGATAACCAATATGAAGAACAAAGTTATGAAGATATATAACTTGTTGGCCCAAAGGCCTTCCACCCTAGTTTTGATGATGATTAACTCATGTAGTTATGTTTACTAATAATCTTGTGATTTTAGTTTCAGATCATGTAACAAGATATTAGTTGGTGATTGCTTCAAAAAGAGGAGTTTGGAAGCCTTCACATGGTGATTCCTGTGCCCGAGCTTCAAGATTACTCATTTGCACTCGTTGGATCACGGTTTGGGATCGAGTCGACTTGATGATGGAAGATCGTCAAGAAGACTTAGGTATCCTAGTTTTAGTTTAGTGTGTTTAGATCCATTTGTAAAGCTTAGTATAGTTGATATGCTCAAGTGCACAATACACACACGTTTCATGTTTTGGATTTGGTTTTCATGAATAGATTGATCAAAACAAGTTTAAATGGTTTATATGTATAATAGATGTATTCTAGTTATACATGCATGCTTAAACTTCCTATACAAACTTATTTTGACTATCCTATTCATGTATAGAAAAATACAAGGTTGATAAAAATACAAGTTTTAGTTTTTGGTAAAAAATGTTAAGACACAAAAATAGTTTCATATGCTTGATATTTGAGTTGAAATTTTTATCACATGTTTATATATCAATGCAAAATGATAAAACTATTTTTGGGTATTTTTACAAAGACTTAAAAGATTTTTAGAAATATTCTTTACATGTGTTTCTGACCCAGACCTGTCTGTCAGGCCAGGTCGGCCGACCGCATGGGTCGACCGAACCATAGGCCGATAGACCCGTACGGTCGACCGACGTGCACAGAACCGTGCACGTCTGGCACACAATGGGACGGCCGACCGGGCGGTCGACCGTAACTGAGAGCAGTGCTTTCTGTTTATTACGGTCGGCCGGGCGGTCGACCGGGATGTTCCAACGGTCACATTTCTGACCGTTGGCAGTCGGCCGGCCCGGCCGACCGGTAGCCTGTCAGGCTGCCAGATCAGCCCAACGGCTAGTTTTGTTTTGGGGCTATAAATACCCCATCTCTTCATGGTTTTATCAAAGATTTTAAGAGCCAAAATTTCTCTGATATACAAGTGTTTTAAACAAGTTTTCAAAAGTGTTTTTGGGCTTTAAACTTCAAATTTGGGTTTGTGTTTTAGGGTTTGGGAAAATCAAAGAAAATAGAAATTTGGGAGGTTTGTATTGGTTTTCATTTCTATCTTTTGTAAGAGTTTTCCCAAGTGTTTTTATTTGATTTCTTGATTTCCAAACACCTAGTTTTTCCACTTGAGCTATATCATCTATTCTATTCTATAAGATCTTTTGTTTAGTGGAAAAGAGAGATTGTTTGAGGTTATTGAGCCTCCAAGTTGTACACCCTTGCTTTTGTTTGTATCCCTCTTTGGTAGAGGTGATCGGGTGATTGGTTTGCTCCCTCTTTGGTAGAGGTTGAGTTGGTTGGTTTGCTCCCTCTAGTGAGAGGTGGAGTTTGGTTTGTATACCCTCTTCGGTAGAGATGTTTGTTGGTTGTTATATTAGTTACGGGCCTCCCCTTCGGTTGTGAGGTGGTGTTTGAGAGAGGAGTTCGGTACTTCCTTGTTGTAACAAATCCTCTTCGGTAGAGGTTCCCTCGGTGGGAGTATAGTGGATTAGAAATCCTTCTCGGTGAAGGCGGGGACGTAGAGCTAGGGGTTCGAACCTCGGAACATATCATTGTGTTTGCGTTTGATCCACTTGTCTCTAAACTCTCTCTCTTTACTTTGTGCAAAGCATCATTCATATCATCATATCATATTTGTTTGTGTTGAGCATTGATTCATATTGTCATATCTATTATATGCTTGTGTGCCTCACTTGTGCTTAACCACAAGAGCTTCATATAGCACCTCAACCCATATCTAGGAGAATCAAGAGGAGTTAGTCCAGAGCCCTTCACGGGGAATTCGGCTACACTTGTGTGTTGTACTAAGTGTGTTGCAATATTTGTTTAAGCTTCCGCATTTAGCGCATTTAGTTCCTAGATTAGCATTATCACCTATTCACCCCCCTCTAGGTGATTTACAATTGGTATCAGAGCCTACGCTCTTGATACTTAGGCTTAACATCCCAGGAGTGAGATCCTTTGTTTGCTAATCTACATTTGCATTTGCTTGTTTGCACACATATAGTTTACCATGGACTTCATGACCCCACCTAGTTTTGACCCTTCCAACATTGTTGTTTGGAAGTATAGAGTGTCCATGTACCTAAAGACCCTAGGTTTGCATGTTTTTCTTGCGGCTACCAAGAGATGTTATCTTGGTGATCGCAATCATATAGGGGTCAATGCACAAGCCCTTGAGGCCATTAGAAGCACACTTCGTAAAGAATATCTTTTACTTTCTTCTAACTTTGATTCCACATTTGCAGTGTGGAATATGTTGTCAACAACCACCACCTCCGAGCTTCAAATGCCAATTCAACAAGAAGAGGAATCTAGTAGAGAATCTGAATCACAATGCTTCATGGTCCAAGGGAATGACTCCCTTGAGGTACAATCGGAAACGCAATTAGATAGTGATGATTCTAGTTCTTCATGTAATGATTATATTGGTGCCCATGCTTTGAATGAAGAACTATCAATTGTTTGTGAAAAATTAATAGAAAATTATAAAGTTTTGAAAAAGAAAAGTCTAAGAATTGAAAAACAAAATAAAAGTTTGCATTCTAAACTTAACAATGTTTACAAGAGAAGGAAGAGATTTCTAGTGAATGTGACTCGCTTAGATCTCAACTTAATCTTGTTTTAAAAGAAAATGATTTGTTGAAAAATAAAAATGATTGTGAAAATGTTTTGAAGAAAAATAAAGTTTTGTCTTCAAAAATTGAATTTGTTGTAAAAGAAAATAATTCTTTGAAAATAAAAATTCATTCTATTTCAAAGGATTTAGAAGCTTGTTTAAAGAAAAATATTGTTTTGAAAAATGATTTTGATTCCCATGTTTGCCATGCTAGGGTAGTATCACACACTTCACCCATTGCATGCCACACTCCTTCTTTAATTGAAAAAGATATATCCATGCTTAAGAAGAGTGTAGATTGTTTGGGCTCCACTTTGAGCCAATGTGTTGTGGGCCATACACGTTTGAATCTTTATTTCGAAAGAAACAAGTTCTATCTATTCATGCACACCCTACACGACATACACATGCTCCTCACGGACACCATCATCACTTGTATGCTCATGTGTACACTTGTACACATTGTGGACGTAAGGGCCACCTTTCTAAATTTTGTTTTGATCGTTTACATATTGAAAATTTAGCAAATAATCTTGTTTGGGTTAGGAAAGATACTAACCCCTATGCACCCAAAAGAAAATGGGTACCAAAGACCACCCCTAAAATTTTTGATGTAGGTGTGGGCTCTCACATGACGTGAGGGTAGCGGTACCTTGGAGTGGATGCGTTCCGTACTTAAAGGAAACTATTTGGATGCATCACTTTCAAGTGAAGTTTGGTGGAGATGACCACCTTGGTTTGGAGTACTAGAGAGGTGTCTTCATTGGTTTTGGTAACGGTCTCTAACTCCTTATTTATTTATAGCATGTTTCATTGTTTATTGATTATTATGAAAATGCCATGATTATTAGACTCTTGACATACATGTATAGTATTTGAGACACCCATATTTATATGGACCCATATTTAGTGTTCTCACCATAGTTTAGCTATCATGTACATCATGAATCTAATTACATGTGGATTTACATAATAATCATGTTTATGTTTATCATGATAATTTATATCTTGTTTTGATGCTTCATGATTTGAATATATGTTTAAATGTTAGTTTTCATTAAGACTAGGATTTATACTTGTACATATAGTGGGCCACAAATAAATCTATATATGTTTGTACTTGATTGCTTATTTGTTCCCATTAGATGTACTAGTATAGTCTAGTTTTGATGATCCATGCATTTTAAACTTGTATTCCCATTTTGGTTTTGTTTTAAGATCATTTTTTTATTTCATGTATATGTGTATTTTTGCCAAACTTTAAGATATATATGTATACCCCTTGAGTCATTTGCCTTTCATGCAAATCTATATATATGGACTCAATTGTGTTTAGGGATATGTATGTATACTTTTTGTGTTGACAAATCATACATATACCTTGAAATAAAATTTGTTTTAATGAAAATTTAGTTTTTCATGTTTCCATGTGTTTATGTTTAACTTCATGTATATGTCTATCTTGTCCAAACTGTTAGATATACATGAATATCCTTTTGAGCCACGTGCCTTCATGCATATATCTTTGTGGACTCGTTGCGTTTGGATATGTGTGTATACTTTAGTTTGTATAAGACATACATATACCTTGAAGATTAAATAGTTTTGATGATTTTCATGTTTTCTTGTTTCAAGGAATATTGAGCTTAATTGTCCACCTTTCATGATTACGATCTTCACATTATATTTGTACACTCACTTTTATTGATTACTCATGTGTTTGTTTTCATGAGTTATATTTATGCTTAATTGACTTGAGTGTTTGATATCATGTGGATTTCATGTTTATGAAAAATAATTTTATTTTATTCCTTACTTGAAGGATTTCGTACTAGTTTACAACTTTTTCTTATAACTAGTTGCGATATTCTTCATTTGGTAGAGTTTTTCAAACAAAACTTATTTTCAAATCTATTTTTGAAAACCCCTACCTTCTATGGGCGGCTGGACGGGAGATCATGTTCATGTATGCCTTATATTGAAAATCATTTAAAACTTGAACCATGATTGGGTGGTAGTTATATGATGTATACACTTGATCATTAGTGTTATTTCAATTGGTATCATTGAATTCTTTCAATTGGTATCAATCTTTACCCTTCTTGTATACTCATATATGTTTGTATGTATGTATGCTTTTCAATTTCAAAGAATATCAATTTCCATTGGTATCTATTTTTCATACATATATATGTGTTTTGTTTATGCTAAGCTTGAGCTTCAACTTTGTTTCAATTGATTTAATTTTCAATTGGTATCTTATTACAAGCTTATGCATGTGTTTTGTTGGTATTTCATAAAGGGGGAGAAAATTCGATTTTCATGTTTACAATTGGTATTTGTATTTTCACTCCCTTGCTTTATGATAGAAAATAAAAATTTTAAATTGATATCCAAATTGATTGTCACCCCTATTTGGTTTTGTTTTTGTTTTAGACAAAAAGGGGAAACATTTTTTACCCTTTTATTGATTCATTGTTTCGAACAAAAAGGGGGAGAAAAATTTATTGATTTGGTTTTGTTTTTACCCCTTATCAAAGATTGTTTCTTTGTATTAAAAAGGGGAGAAGATTTTGTTTTGTTTTGGTTTTTACCCCTTTGTTGATGATTGACAAAAATGGGGAGAATTATTTGAGAGTTTATTGCATATATTAAGTTTAATTTAGTTTAATTTTAATTGGTATCTAGAGCATGTTTTGTTTTGAACATTTCATTGGTATCTAGAACCTTTTATTGTTTATGCATTTCTATGCATTCATGTTTAAGAGCTTTCATTGCATATCATTTATTGTTTATTTGTTTATGCATGAGTTAAGGGGGAGCTTCTTTGAAACTTAACTTTAATCCATGCATATATAACTCCATGAGTTTTGTCATCATCAAAAAGGGGGAGATTGTTGGCCAAAAGGCCTTCCACCCTAGTTTTGATGATGATTAACTCATGTAGTTGTAAGATCACCTAGAGGGGGGGGTGAATAGGTGATGGCTAATCTAATGGTCACTTATGAACAAATAATGCGGAATTAAAACTAAGTTGACCAAATTAAACTTCTTTTAATTAAACACTTATGTATAACACAAGAGTGTTGCCGAATTTCCCTTGCGAGGCTCTGGACAAGCTCCTCTAGATTCCCCTTGAATGGGTTGAGGTGCCGCGTTGGCTCTCTTGGTTGAATACTAGTGTTAACAACAATCCCAAGCAAGTATAGCAAATATGAGCACAAGTGAATATCATGCATATAAAGATAGACGATAATTGAATGCAAGATATAAATAAGAGACAAGAGAGAGAGAAAGAGCAATCGCAAACACAAGGGTATGTTTCGAGGTTCGAGCACACTTGCTCTACATCCCCGCCTTCGACACACGAAGGATTTCCACTATGCACGATCCAACCGGATCTCTCCTTGGTGCCGCAACACCTACAAGCCCTCGGACTCTCTAGTCCCGTACACACCACAAGCCCACCGACTCGTCGAGGCCGCACCTCAAGCTACAAGTCCTCGCTAGGACCCAACAACACCAAGTCCTCACTAGGACCCGAAACAAACCGCGAACACAACCGTCCGCCTTCTCAAAGAACAAAGATGAACTTTGGTGATCACAACTCTTGATCACCTAAAATCCTCTCACAATAACACTCCTATAGAATGAATAGCTCAATGGATGCTCAAGTGTTTGTGTGAGAAAGCAAGGAAAGAATCTTTGGTGAAAAACTCAAGAAAATCTCTTTTACACTCTTTGATAAAACTCTCCTTTTAATTGGAAGTATTGACTCTAATTTTGTGGAGAAAAACCTTCAGAAAGACTGGGAAAAACTAGCTCTAAGGTCTCCAAAAATCTTGGCTCAAAACAATGACAAAACCCCCTTTTATAGAGGCCAGAAAAATCTGACCGTTGGGCTCTGTCAGAGCTTCCGGTCGACCGGTCCGGTCGACCGGCAACGGTCAAAAATCCGACCGTTGCAGCCTCCGGTCGACCGGCTCGGTCGACCGACCCACTGGAGCATAGAGTAATCTCTCTGTCGGTCGACCGGCCCGGTCGACCGATATTTCCTGAGAGCAAAGCTCTCTGGAGCGGTCGACCGGCCCGGTCGGCCGATCCTCCAGTGCACACTGGCGTGCATGCTGTGCACGTCCGGTCGACCGACCCGGTCGACCGGCCACTGTCAGTTCTGAAAAATCAGAACTGCCAGAACCAGAAAAATGGGATTAAAGATTGGTCTTTTAACTTAATAAAAATCCCAGAAATTCACAGTAAATCCAGAAAAATAGTTTCAATCATAATAAAAACTGTTTTTATAAAAATATGTTTTTCTAAAACTTGTTTTTCCATAACTTCACAAAATACAAAAACAAGATATTTTGAACTTATAAAGCAAAGTGTGTATGGATATGATCCACCACACAATAAAGATGAAATATCTAGTTTTTGACATAAAGCACTAAACTTGTTTTGGTTAAAGGATATGTATATAAGAAATTACCAAAACCCAAAGTAGATATTTTGTCATAAGGAAAATCTCATCAAATACAAAAACAAGATATACTTTTAAAGCATATAGGTAACATCAAAAACCAAGACATGTATTTTGTCCAATGAAAAATCTTTTTACCAAAAAGAAGGAGTCTTTTCTAACTAAAAATTCTTTTATGAAAAGACAATTAAATCTCAAGAGTGTGTGTGTGATATGACTTGAGCAATCCACCAATCTATTCTATCCTTTACATTTTAACTAAAACAAATAAAAATCTTATACCTAGACACAAGTCTTCATCCTCTTGAAGTCTTCACTTGAAGGCTTCTCATCTTCTTGACTTGGTCCAAGCTTGATCCAAAGCTCCTTGGATCACCCCGTGCTAGCTCCAAATCTTGACATTTAATCCTTTGTTGAGCTTTGCACCTACTAAGATCTTGATAAAGAATCTGTCACTAATTAAACAAGATCATTAGCAAATATAACTACATGAGTTGATCATCATCAAAACTAGAGTGATAGGCCTTTGGGCCAACAGTAGTTATGTTTACTAATAATCTTGTGATTTTAGTTTCAGATCATGTAACAAGATATTAGTTGGTGATTGCTTCAAAAAGAGGAGTTTGGAAGCCTTCACATGGTGATTCCGGTGCCCGAGCTTTAAGATTACTCATTTGTACTCGTTGGATCACAGTTTGGGATCGAGTCGACTTGAAGATAGAAGATCGTCAAGAAGACTTAGGTATCCTAGTTTTAGTTTAGTGTGTTTAGATCCATTTGTAAAGCTTAGTATAGTTGATATGTTCAAGTGCACAATACACACACGTTTCATGTTTTGATTTGGTTTTCATGAATAGATTGATCAAAAAAAGTTTAAATGGTTTATATGTATAATAGATGTATTCTATTTATACATGCATGCTTAAACTTCCTATACAAACTTATTTTGACTAACCTATTCATGTATAGAAAAATACAAGGTTGATAAAAATACAAGTTTTGGTTTTTGGTAAAAAATGTTAAGACACAAAAATAGTTTCATATGCTTGATATTTGAGTTGAAATTTTTATTACATGTTTATATATCAATGCAAAATGATAAACTATTTTTGGGTATTTTTACAAAGACTTAAAAGATTTTTAGAAATATTCTTTACATGTGTTTCTGACCCAGACCTGTCTGTCAGGCTAGGTCGGCCGACCGCATGGGTCGACCGAACCATAGGCCGGTCGACCCGTACGGTCGACTGACGTGCACAGAATCGTGCACTCTGGCACACAATGGGACGGCCGACCGGGCGGTCGATCGTAACTGAGAGCAGTGCTCTCTGTTTATTACGGTCGGCCGGGCGGTCGGCCGGGATGCCCCAACGGTCACATTTCTGACCGTTGGCGGTCGGCCGAGCCGGCCGACCGGTAGCTTGTCAGGCTGCCAGATCAGCCCAATGGCTAGTTTTGTTTTGGGGCTATAAATACCCCATCTCTTCATGGTTTTATACAAGATTTTAAGAGCCAAAATTTCTCTGATATACAAGTGTTTTAAACAAGTTTTCAAAAGTGTTTTTGGGCTTTAAACTTTAAATTTGGGTTTGTGTTTTAGGGTTTGGGAAAATCAAAGAAAATAGAAATTTGGGAGATTTGTATTGGTTTTCATTTCTATCTTTGCAAGAGTTTTCCCAAGTGTTTTTCTTTGATTTCTTGATTTCCAAACACCTAATTTTTCCACTTGAGCTATATCATCTATCCTATTCTGTAGGATCTTTTGTTTAGTGGAAAAGAGAGATTTTTTGAGGTTGTTGAGCCTCCAAGTTGTACACCCTTGCTTTTGTTTGTATCCCTCTTTGGTAGAGGTGATCGGGTGATTGGTTTGCTCCCTCTTTGGTAGAGGTTGAGTTGGTTGGTTTGCTCCCTCTAGTGAGAGGTGGAGTTTAGTTTGTATACCCTCTTCGGTAGATGTGTTTGTTGGTTGTTGTATTGGCTACGGGCCTACCCCTCGGTTGTGAGGTGGTGTTTGAGAGAGGAGTTCGGTACTCCCTTGTTGTAACAAATCCTCTTCGGTAGAGGTTCCCTCGGTGGGAGTATAGTGGATTAGAAATCCTTCTCGGTGAAGGCGGGGACGTAGAGCTAGGGGCTCGAACCTCGGAACATATCATTGTGTTTGCGTTTGAGCCACTTGTCTCTAAACTCTCTCTCTTTACTTTGTGCAAAGCATCATTCATATCATCATATCATATTTGCTTGTGTTGAGCATTGATTCATATTGACATATCTATTATATGCTTGTGTGCTTGTGTGCCTCACTTGTACTTAACCACAAGAGCTTCATATAGCACCTCAACCCATATCTAGGGGAATCAAGAGGAGTTAGTCCAGAGCCCTTCACGGGGAATTCGGCTACACTTGTGTGTTGTACTAAGTGTGTTGCAATATTTGTTTAAGCTTCCGCATTTAGCGCATTTAGTTCCTAGATTAGCATTATCACCTACTCAGCCCCCCTCTAGGTGATTTACATAACTTGTATCATGACAAAAGGAAACAACTAATGTCAAAAATGTATAACCTACCATATGTCACTAGTCTGGTATAAAAATCTGGTTATGTGTACAAACATATGTCTATCGTAGCTTATCTATACATACAATCAGGTGATTACGGTAAGTCACAATGTATTATAACAGTTCATTATCATTTATTATGTCAGCGAATACCAATTGTCACCTGTAATAGACGCATCCCATACTACGCCTACTACACGTGTCAATTAGGGTCCTAAATTATTAAAACTGATTGGTTGGAGACATTATCCATGCTTTAGGTGGGTTCCGTACATACCCGAAACCACGACCTCAGTTTCCTGGCGTTGAACCAGGCCGTACCGCTAGGTACTCAGTAACAGTAATCTCGCTGTGAAAATAGTGGAACAATAACAGTATAGATGGGATGTCAGTCATCCCCCAGGAACCCTGCAGTAGAACCCTCAGTTGGCTGCGCAACCTGTGTCCTAGGTCCACCCAAAATACAGACGTTGTCTCCTCCATCAATTTCCCCAATCCCAGTGTAAGTTGTGTTGGCCCAAAGGCTTTACACTCTAGTTTTGATGATGACTAACTCATGTAGTTATGAGTACTAATAATCTTGTGTTTTAGTCTCAGATCATTAATCAAGATATTAGTTGGTGTTTAGCTTCAATTAGATGATTTGGAAGCTTGCACATGTTGATTCAAGAGTCCGCGCATCAAAGATGATATATTGCACTTGCTCGGTGAATCAAGTTTTTGGATCAAGTCAACTTGGAGATTGCGCTCTACAAGAAGACTTAGGTATTCATAGTTTTTAGTTTGGGTTTAGATCTTAATTATAAAGATTAGTATAGTATGATAAGCTCAAGTTCACAACACACATGTTTCACGTTTTGAATATTGGTTTTAAGTTTTTGGTTTAACCGATCTTGGTTTTCATGAATAGATTTTATATCACAATAAGTTTAAATGGTTTAGTGTATATATGATTTGTTCTATATACATGCATGCTTCTATTGCTTAAACAAACTTAGTTTGATATTCTATTCCATGTGTTTTATGCTTTGGTATTTGTAACAAAACATTATTTTGGACTTAATGACAAAATCATGATATATATATATATATATATATATATATATATATATATATATATGTTTCTTGTATATTGGATTTCTATTCATATACAACATACTTCAAAGTGTTTAAATATCATGTATTTTGTATTTGGATGAGTTTTAGATAAAACGTATTTTCTATTCAAGATTCCAAGTTTTAGAAAATACAAGTTTTTGTTTTTGGTAAAAATGATAAGATACAAAAATAGTTTTAATTGCTTGATATTTGAGTCAAAACTTTTATCACATGTTAATGTATCAATGCAAATTGACAAAACTATTTTTGGGGATTTTTACAAGATTTAAAAAGGTTTATTGAAATATTTTTACACTGTTTTTCTGACCCATTTATATAGGCTGACAGGCCTGGTCGGTCGACCGAAGCGGTCGACCGCACCAAGGGCCGGTCGACCGGTTCGGTCGACCGACGTGCACAGACCTGTGCACGTCTGCAGCCCAATGGGCCGGTCGACCGAAGCGGGCGACCGACGGAGAGCTGTTTGCTCTCAGGAATTTTCAGTCGACCGGACCGGTCGACCGGCAGCTGTAACGTTCGAAAATTCGAACGTTGGGCGGTCGACCGGGCCGGTCGACCGGAAGGGTAAAACTGGCAAATGTTCTGTTAAACGGCTATTTTCTGTAATTGCCTATAAATACCCCATTTGAGAGAGTTTTTCTCTAAGAATTTTTGGGCTAAAATTTTCTATCTCTCTGGTGTTTTTGTTGCAAGAAAAATAGGTTTTTGAATTCAAAGTGAACAATCTTTTTGTGTTTTGATTAGGGTTTGAAAAATCAAAGAAAAGGGTTTTTGGGAAAAGCTTTTGAATTGAACTTCTCCATCTTGATTTGATTTATTTCCCAAAGATTTTCTTTGTATTGCTGGTTTCAAATCCATTGGTTTTCTCCACAATTGAGCAAAAATCTACTATCTATATCTATAGGATATTTGTGTGGGAAAAAGGAGATTGTTTGTGGTTGTTGCTTGAAACCACCAAGTTGAAAGAAATTGTTTTGTGGTTGTTGTTGTAAGCCACTAAGTTGTTAACCTTATCTTCTATTTGGCTTTGTGCCTTTGCCTCAGTGGAGGTTGTATTGTCGGGTACTCCTGTGTGTTGGGTACTGCGGTGATTTGTAACTGTCTGTGTGATAGTGAAGCTAGAATCCATCTGGGGATGGCGGGGATGTAGAGCTGGGTGCTCGAACCTCGATAACATATCTTGGAGTTTGCGTTTGATCGATTGGCTCTCTCTATCTCTATCTCTATTTACTTTGTGCCTTGCATTTCTATTCATATTGTTCATCATATTTGCTTGGCTTGGTTGTGTGTGCATCACTAGTTGATCACACTTGAGTGCTCATTGCATTTAGATTTTTAATTCCGCATTTAATTCCATTGATTAGCATCATCACCTATTCACCCCCCCCCCTCTAGGTGACTTTTCAATTGGTATCAGAGCTAGCGCTCCTGATATTTAGGTTTAACCACCTAGGAGTTAAGATCTTGGTTTGCTAATCTTCACTTGCATTTTCATTTGCACTCATACTAGTTTGCACTCATGGCTAGCCCTCCTATGTTTGACCATTTTAGACTTAATGATTGGAAGGTTGACATGATTAGACATTTAAAAACTCTAGGTCATCTAGTTTATCAAGCCATCACTATAGAAACCCTCCCTAATAGTAGCAAGCATAAGAAAGCCAATGCACTTGCACTTAAAACACTTAGAGCATCTTTTGATAATAATCTTTTACTTGTTTTTGATAGTTTTGATTCGGCTTTTGCAGTTTGGAGCGTCTTGACATCTCCGGAGCTTTCAAGGATCATTAACAATATGAGGAGATCTATGAGAGATGTATCCGAAGAGCCTTGTTTTATGGCATATGGGAAAGACTCCCATGAGGTACAATCGGACTCTCAAATAGATAATTGCTCTAGCTCTTATTGCCATGGTTGTTTTGAAGTTCAAAATTTGAATGTTGAACTTGCCTCTAAACTTGAAAAATTTATGGAAAAACATGAGATTTTGAAAAAGAAACATTTTGATTTAAAAGAAGAATTAAAGGATTTATGTTCTACTTTTGAATCGGTTTTGCAAGAGAAAGAAGAGATTACTAGTGAACGTGACTCACTTGAATCTCAACTTGAACTTGCCCTTAAAGAAATTGAAGTTTTAAAAGGCAAAAATGATTGTGATGATATTTTGGAGAACAACAAAGTTTTATCTTCAAAATTTGATCTTGCTTTTGAAGGAAATCTTGCTTTGCGAAATGAGATTGATTCTATCACTAAAGAATTGGATTTGGTTTTGATTAGAAATAAATCTTTACAAAATGAGATTGATATTCATGTTTGTCATGCTAATGTAGCTTCTACTTCTTGCACTTCTATAGCATGTTCCACTTTGTCTTCTAGCATTGAAAATGATATACTTGTTTTGAAGAAAAGTGTTGATTGTTTGGGCTCCACTTTGAGCCATTGTGCCATGAATCACTCACGTTTAGAAACCTTGGTTCGAAAGAAACAAGTTCCAACTATGCATGCACACCCAACACGGCATACACATGCTCATCACGGACACAATCATAACACGTATGCTCATGTGTACACATGTACACATTGTGGTCGAAAAGGCCATCTTGCTAGATTTTGCTATGATAGATTACATATTGAAAATTTAGCAACTAATCTTGTTTGGGTTAGGAAAGATACTAACCCCCGTGGACCCACAAGAAAATGGGTACCAAGATCCACCCCTTTGATGTTTGATGTAGGTGGAGGCTCTCGCATCACGTGAGAGTGTTGGTGTCTTGAGGTGGATGCGTTCCGAGCTTAAATGAGAACCATTTGGATGCTTCACTCTCAAGGAGATTTGGTGGGAGGACCACCGTGGTTTGGAGAACTAGAGATGCACCTTCATAGGTTTTGGTATCATTCTCTAACTCCTATTTATACTTGCATGCTTTCATGTTCATTCATCTTTAGCATATTTATAGTTTCATGATTAGTATGATGATTACCATGTTATTAGAATTATGCTTTACATGATTAGTTCTTGAGACACCCATGTTTAATATGGACCCACTTTGTGTTCTCCTTTTTAGCTATCATGTTAATCATAGATCTAATATACATGTCTTTATCATAATAATCATATGGATTTTTGTGATTGTTTTGATATTCCATGTTTTTGTTTCTCATAATTATTTTATCATGTTGATTGTTGATTCTTGTGCTTCATGTGTTGACTACTTGCTTGAATGATTGCTTTCATTAAGACTAGAATTTATACTTGTGCAACTAATGGCTACAAATAGACCTTATATATGTTTGTGCTTGAACGCTCATTTGTATTCATTTGATGTACTAGCATAGTCTAGTTTTGATGATTCATGCATTTGACTTGTATTCACATGTTTTGATTGACTTCATGTATATGTCTATTTTGTCCAAACTATCATTTATACATGTACATCCTTGAGCCACGTGCCTTCATGCATACTATTTTGTGGACTCTTTATGTTTGGGATATGTATGTATACTTTAGTTTGTACATGACATACATATGCCTTGAAGTTTAAGATCATTTGGATAAATTTCATGTTTCTATGTAATTTCCATTTATGATGAAAATCTTGTTTTTAAGATGATTTTTCAATTAATATCATGGACTTCAATAAGTGGTTTTTCAAATTTTCAATTGGTGATTTCACATCCTAGATGAACTTTCATGGATTTCATGATTCATTTATGTTTCATATCTTGATGATTTCCATATTGAGCCTAATTGTCAATTTTCATGATGATATGTTTCTCACAACACTTGTACACTCACCTTTTGATGTTTTCTCATGACTTGATTTTCATGAGTATTATTGGTGCCATATAGATTTTTGAGTGTTTAGTGATCATGTGATTTCCATGTTTTATGAAAAATCCATTTATTTTATCTTGAAGGATTTCGTACTAGTTGACTTACATAACTAGTTGTGATATTCTTCATGAGGTAGTGATTTTCAAACATACTATATTGTTCAAATCTATTTTTGAAAACCCCTACCATCTATGGGCGGTTGGATGGGAGACCATGATCAAGTATGTTTCATCTTGAAAATCATTTAAAACTTATCTTGGATGGGTGGTAGTTGATATGAGTTATACACTTGACCTTACTTTTGTTATTTCAATGGTATCATTGAGTTCTTTCAATTGGTATCAATATGACATATTTTTTTTTGTATACTCATATGTGTTTGCTTTGTGTATGTATGTTTGCACCTCATATAGTATCAATTTCAAATTGATATCTAATCTTTTACATACATAGAAGTTTCCTTTGTGCCTATCATATTCATATATTTTAGAGCACAAATCTTGATTTTGCATAGCTTGATTTTAAATGACTATATTGTTTCAATTGATGAAGTTTTTCAATTGGTATCTTAATACAAGCTTATGCATAAGTTTCTTTGGTATTTCATAAAGGGGGAGAAAATTCGTATTTTGTATTTCAATAAGTATTTGTTTTGCTTTCCACTCCCTAACTTTATGATGAAAAATGATTGAAAAAATTTACATTGTTGTGTTATTGGTATCAAGAAGCCATTTGTGTTAAAAATTTCTTCTATTGGTATCTAGAGGCTATTTGTTTACTTAAATTGGTATCAATTTGTTTTATTGGCAGTTAATATTCTTGTTTCTATGCCTTGTATAATGTTGGTATTGGCATTCCTCAATTTATTGATAATTTCAATTGGTATTTAATTGGTATCAAGAGTTTAATTATGCACTTCAATTACTTTATTGATATCAATTTTATGTTTTTACCCTTTGTTGATGATTGACAAAAAGGGGGAGAGGAATTTGTAGTTTATATGCATGGTTGATTTATGCATATGCTTTTGTTTTGTTTTAAATTGTTTTATTGGTTTCAATAATTGGTGCATCATTTTCAATTGGTATCAGAGCATAATAAAAGTATGTTTTATTATGTGTTTGAGAACACTCATTGCATATCTTATATGTTTTATTGTTATGCATGAGTTAAGGGGGAGCTTCTTTGAAGCTTTACTTTAATCCATGCATATATAACTCCATGAGTTTTGTCATCATCAAAAAGGGGGAGATTGTTGGCCCAAAGGCTTTACACTCTAGTTTTGATGATGACTAACTCATGTAGTTATGAGTACTAATAATCTTGTGTTTTAGTCTCAGATCATTAATCAAGATATTAGTTGGTGTTTAGCTTCAATTAGATGATTTGGAAGCTTGCACATGTTGATTCAAGAGTCCGCGCATCAAAGATGATATATTGCACTTGCTCGGTGAATCAAGTTTTTGGATCAAGTCAACTTGGAGATTGCGCTCTACAAGAAGACTTAGGTATTCATAGTTTTTAGTTTGGGTTTAGATCTTAATTGTAAAGATTAGTATAGTATGATAAGCTCAAGTTCACAACACACATGTTTCACGTTTTGAATATTGGTTTTAAGTTTTTGGTTTAACCGATCTTGGTTTTCATGAATAGATTTTATATCACAATAAGTTTACATGGTTTAGTGTATATATGATTTGTTCTATATACATGCATGCTTCTATTGCTTAAACAAACTTAGTTTGATATTCTATTCCATGTGTTTTATGCTTTGGTATTTGTAACAAAACATTATTTTGGACTTAATGACAAAATCATGATATATATATATATATATATTATATATATATATATATATTATATATATATATATATATATATATATATATATATATATATATATATGTTTCTTGTATATTGGATTTCTATTCATATACAACATACTTCAAAGTGTTTAAATATCATGTATTTTGTATTTGGATGAGTTTTTAGATAAAACGTATTTTCTATTCAAGATTCCAAGTTTTAGAAAATACAAGTTTTGGTTTTTGGTAAAAATGATAAGATACAAAAATAGTTTTAATTGCTTGATATTTGAGTCAAAACTTTTTCACATGTTAATGTATCAATGCAAATTGACAAAACTATTTTTGGGGATTTTTACAAGATTAAAAAGGTTTATTGAAATATTTTTACACTGTTTTCTGACCCATTTATATAGGCTGACAGGCCTGGTCGGTCGACCGAAGCGGTCGACCGCACCAAGGGCCGGTCGACCGGTTCGGTCGACCGACGTGCGCAGACCTGTGCACGTCTGCAGCCCAATGGGCCGGTCGACCGAAGGGGCGACCGACGGAGAGCTGTTTGCTCTCAGGAATTTTCGGTCGACCGGACCGGTCGACCGGCAGCTGTAACGTTCGAAAATTCGAATGTTGGGCGGTCGACCGGGCCGGTCGACCGGAAGGGTAAAACTGGCAAATGTTCTGTTAAACGGCTATTTTCTGTAATTGCCTATAAATACCCCATTTGAGAGAGTTTTTCTAAGAATTTTTGGGCTAAAATTTTCTATCTCTCTGGTGTTTTTGCTGCAAGAAAAATAGGTTTTTGAATTCAAAGTGAACAATCTTTTTGTGTTTTGATTAGGGTTTGTGTAACGCCCCGATCCTGCGGATACGGAGACGTTACTGCAACGTATATACGCAGGTCAGAAATACCCTCACGTATATACGCTAAGCATCAGTACAGGCAAGAATCAGAGTACGGAAGCAAGTGGTGCATTATACATTCCAACACATGAGTACAATTACAAAGTTATCACCAGAGGTGATCCAATATTACATGAATATTACATCACTGACATGCGCAATTGCGAGATTACAAGCAGATGTACATGGATGAATAGTACAATAGGGCACTCACGAGTTTACTAAAGGAAAACTCGAGAGGCACACAGGGGGGCCTGGAAGGATAGAGCTCTGAACGGTCTGCTGGAGATCCACGCTTCAGCTGCGCCACTCTGATCAACAACAGGGAGAATCCACACGCTCCAAGCTCCTTGACCTGGACATGAGAATCCAGGGGAGTCAGATGAAACTCCCCAGGCGAGTGGTGAAGCAAAAGCCAAGTGGCGAGCAAATCTGATTGTATGGTTTCAGATCACGGCTCCATAAGACTAGTACGTCGAAGGAATAATCCAAACAAGGAAACCCTCATATATATACCCTTATCTTATGTCACCATAACCTAAGCACATACAACCCGACTGCACTCAGGGCAAGATAAGTTAATGAACAGGAGGCAGGTAGATACATGGGATAAAGCCGAGTGTGAGCAGCAGTTAATATAATAATAATCATAAAACCGGAAATCCGAGGTAAAACCAGCACAAGCAAATATGGTAAGGAATGAAAGGGCATTATATAAGCTTAAGCTACGGCCTCATGAGACTAGTACCTCGAGGGAGTAATCCAAACAAGGAAACCCTCATCTATATACCTTTATCTCATGTCACCGTAATCCAAGCGTATACAACACCCACAATTAGCGTCTTATTATTGTTATTATTATTATACTCGTCTTACCCTGATATCTAGCTATGTGAACTAGCGTCCCAGCACACATAGATCCATATCCGAGTAAAGCAAGGTTGTTATTGGAAACCAGCGGGGGTATCGACGAACTATGTTTACAGTGGGTCCCGTACATACCCGGGACCACGGCCCAGGATGTTCCGCTGCTTGGTGACGGAACCTGCCGCAAGGCTAACAGGAGGGACTTATTGTATGCCCTTATCATGATTCAGGAGGAGGGAGCCAGCACTCCCCTCGGTCGCCTGGAGGCCCACAGGTCAGACCGGAAGTTTTAGTTGCACAACATGCCTAATACCACTGTAAACACGAACACGTATTGATAGCCGCACGTTTCCCCCGACCCGATGCAAGTTGTTCCTTTTATGAATCATTAGATTAATTATCAATTTACGGGAATAACAAGAGCAGGACATGATCAGGAATTCAGGAGTTCAGGTCACTGTATATAATACAGGATAACAGGTCACTGATCATGCTACAGGATATCAGGTCACTGTACATAGTACAGGATAACAAGGCAGGGTTCCCGTAAGTGTGATAATTACAGGTCAAGTATATCATGCTGGGTGCCAAGTGATAGCATGACAGGAGATTGATATTAGACAGGTAACCAGTCATGTCAAGAGATTGATAATAATCCGGTGGCAAGTCATGTCATAACAAGGAGTCTTGCCAAGAAGTATCATGTCTGATGTTAGATGGTAACAAATCAGTTGACGGGTAATATACATGTGTTAAATAGTAGCATGTAATGACAAGTAGTATAAACAGGTGACAGACATTATCATGTGGATGGTAAGTATCAAGCAAAAGCATGTCAAATACCAGCATATCAAGATTGTCAAGTAATAGTTGAACACAATCAAAGAAGGTGTTAGCTCCAAACAACATAAATCATGAATAATATAAGTTGACCAGATGAAAGGGGAAAGCCGAGAAGAAAGCGAGAACACTCGCATAACCAATAAAATAGTAAGGCAAGAGGATAGCGAGATCACTCGCCTAATCTTTAATAAATATAGTGAAATCCTCGATCTCCGGAATCCAGGGAATCAACGCGTAAACGTGTTAAAGAGAGTAATAGGTAGAGAGGAGAAATTCAAAGAGAGAAATCCATGGAGAGAGAGAGAGTGTTCAGGGGAGACGCGAATTTTGAGAGTGGGACGCGAGAATAGCAGACGCGGGAATAGCGTCGCGAGAATAACATGCGCGGGAATCACAGACGCGGGGAGTCGCGTCGTGAAGGCACCGCAAACGCGGGGTTCGAGACCCGTGTTCAAAACAGGACGCGAGGAGAACGCGGACGCGGATGCGGGTGCTGCGTCGCGTTAACACAAGAAGAACACGGACGCGGTCATGGGATCCGCGTTAGGAATCAAACAGAGAGGAGGGAAGGTGATATTTGTCAAGTGACAAGTCATGGAATAACAATGTATGATACATGTCCCGAGGATAAAGTCCATATTCAAGGAAGGAATGAACCAAAGCAACCAGTCAAGATTTAGTCGACTAGGGAGAATAGTTAGTCGACTTATGAAGGGGTTAGTCGACTATAAAGGAGGAGTAGTCGACTAATAGGTCGCTTTCCAGAAAAGGATGCGTTTCAAAGGGTTGCGTTTCAGGAAGGGTTAGTCGACTAGGAGCAGGGGGTCAGTCGACTAGTATGCTGCGTTTCACAAAACTGCGTCTCACGAAGTCGCGTTCCACAAGTCCGCGTCTTGCCACAAGTCCGCGTCTCATGAATCCGCGTTTCACAAGTCCGCGTCTCACAAGAAAGAGTTAGTCAATAAGGGATGAAAAAGTAGGCAGCGCTTCAGGGAAAGGACGCGTTCAGGAAAGGTTAGTCGACTGGCACAAAGGATTAGTCGACTAATAAGGTGCGTTCCAGAATAACCAGGCTGCGTTTCACAGGATTAGTCGACTAGGAATAAAGGGTGGTCGACTAATAATGGGGTCAAGTCGACTAATGACCAAGTCAAGTCGACTAGCAGAGTGCAAATCAGGGAGCAGGATTTTGTTGAGTGTTGTGTTGATAACATTACAAGTTATAGAAATAATGTCCAAGTCTTGACGAGTAGAATTACTCGCCCAAGATGATCCTCGCTGGTCCAGCAAAGGGAAATTCGGCCCCAATCCAAAAGGAGGGTACCGGCCCTTTGCGTCGCGCCAACAGAGAAGAACGCGGCCCCAAACCAAAAGGTGAGGCCGGTCTTCACAAGAGATGAATTTTGATGGTGTAAGTCTAGTTCAAGTGGTCAAAATGAGATTTTGCAAATGGTGTTACGGGGAGCGACGAGTCGGCTAGGATGAAAGAGCTCGCCGAGGAGCTGAAGACGGCGCGGTCGTTGGTGGCCAAGGTGGTGTATACGGTGGTGGAGAGGGTGGTGAAGTTTGGAGGAGGAGATGGGTTCTTTTGGGGTTTCTTGGTGGAAAAAAGGTTGAAGAAGGTGGTATGGAGATGTTGGAGTGATGGAGGAGATGGAGAAGGAAGAAGTGGTGGAATTTGGGGTGAAAATGGTGGAGAAATGATGGAGAAATGGGTGGCTAAGGAAGCAAGAGGGCTGCCATTTGCTCTCTGGTTGCATGCTTCAAAAGGGAGAAGAGAAGAAAAAGTGAAGGAGAGAGGAAGAAGGAAAGATGGGGTGGTTATATATAAAGGGTAAAGAATATAATATAATATGATGTTGACTTTGTTCAACAAGGAAACCTTGCGTTTCTTGCCATACAAAAAGCTGCGTCTCTTGCAAGAGACCAGCGTTCAAGTCAAATGAAGAGCCAAACGCGGGGATTTAAAGCCGCGTCCAGGGAAAGCCAAAAACTGCGTTTCAACAAAAGGACAAAATCCATGATGATTTGATTGGGATTGATCTGAGGTGCATTAAATGAAGCATGGGGAGAGGATCTCTGCATTAAATGCAGAATCCAAGGAATGAAGCTCGCGTTTGGGGAAGGAGAGAGAAAAGTGGAAAAATATCTGGACACTATTCCGGTATCTGAGAAAACACCGAAAACTCCGGAAAAGTCCAAAAAATAAAGTAACTTGGAAAGCTTCCGAAAAATTCTCAAAAATAATAAATATTATAAAATGATTTTGGTGAAATCGGTTTTCAGGAATTCAATCTCATTTTCAAAATAAAAATCATAAGGTTGACAGTCAATACCGGTCTACACCGGGTTGGCCAGATTTTGATAAAATCTGAAAAATCCCAGAAAATGTCTGAAAGAAGAAAATATAATTCTAAGAAGTAATATGAAAGCGGAATCTAGAAATTTGATTCCAATTATAAATTAAAATTCCTGGAATCAACCAGTGATACTGGCCGACACCCAATCCAGTGAAATTTTGATAAATTTAGAAAATTCTCAGAAAAAGTGTTTAGATAGAAAAGGTGATTTTAAGAAGTTACTGGAAAGCCGTTTCTTAAAATTCAACTCCATTTGTGAATTAAAAATCCGAGAATCGATCAGCGGTACTGGTCGACACCGGTTTTGAAGATTTCAACTTAATTCAAGAAAATTCCAGAAAATCATAGAAAATCCAAAATATTGGAAAACAGTATTTAAAACTGAAATCGGTCAATTTGGAATAACAAAAAAGATCAAATTGAGAAATCTACTAGGATCGAGTCCCAGGTTCAGACTAGGGTTGACTCCGAGTTCACAAATCCGAATCCAAGACAAAACGAAAATAATTCATAATACAAAACAAATACAGGAAGTAAATCAAAAATACGATCAGAAAATATGAATACGCAACTAAGTACGTATTCCAGGAACGGGGTGTTACAGTTTGAAAAATCAAAGAAAAGGGTTTTTGGGAAAAGCTTTTGAATTGAACTTCTCCATCTTGATTTGATTTATTTCCAAAGATTTTCTTTGTATTGCTGGTTTCAAATCCATTGGTTTTCTCCACACTTGAGCAAAAATCTACTATCTATATCTATAGGATATTTGTGTGGGAAAAAGGAGATTGTTTGTGGTTGTTGCTTGAAACCACCAAGTTGAAAGAAATTGTTTTGTGGTTGTTGTTGTAAGCCACTAAGTTGTTAACCTTATCTTCTATTTGGCTTTGTGCCTTTGCCTCAGTGGAGTTGTATTGTCGGGTACTCCTGTGTGTTGGGTACTGCGGTGATTTGTAACTGTCTGTGTGATAGTGAAGCTAGAATCCATCTGGGGATGGCGGGGATGTAGAGCTGGGTGCTCGAACCTCGATAACATATCTTGGAGTTTGCGTTTGATCGATTGGCTCTCTCTATCTCTATCTCTATTTACTTTGTGCCTTGCATTTCTATTCATATTGTTCATCATATTTGCTTGGCTTGGTTGTGTGTGCATCACTAGTTGATCACACTTGAGTGCTCATTGCATTTAGATTTTAATTCCGCATTTAATTTCATTGATTAGCATCATCACCTATTCACCCCCCTCTAGGTGACTTTTCAAGTTGTTCAATTACTTTATTATTGAATTCAGTAAAAACAATCAATACTCATGTTACCTATAATATTGGAACGATACGGTGACAGTAACGATAACAGTACAGTAACAGTCAATCAGTAATCATATGCACGGTGAATAATATCAGTAATAGTGAATGGTAACAATAATCGTGTATACATGAACAATAGGACTGTACAGGGTGTTACGGTCAAACAATCTTTTCCTAGTAACTTTCAATAACATGAATCTATACAATAACAAATTCGGATACTGTTCAAAAGACAATCTCATCTAGAACCGGTCAATATTTCATATCCATCTGCACTAAAATACAATAGTAACTAATCTATCAACCAACAGTCTCTATACAATCATCGTGAACATCAAGTATCAATCCGTATCAGTAATCTGGTGCAATAAACCACTGTCTCAATATATCAATGATTAGTCTCTCCCTATCAATCTACTCTGATCCTCAAATTATCGATATATACATCCTCTGAGTCACCGATATATCCAAATCTCAATAACTGAAATACTACATGTTCTGATACATATAATCAAATCTTCATAATTCAATTCGATCAAGATTATCACACACTCTCACTCCATCAAGATCAATCACAGGATCCCAAAGTCAAGTAACATATCAGGTATACATATTTAAAAATTCACTAAGCCAGATCAAGTCAACCCAATCAATATCTATTCCTCAACCCCAAGTCAACTCCAATCCAATCGAGTCTACCAACAGGTTCAAATCCAAGATTTCATTTTATTAATAAAGATCTCCTATTTATTCAATCATCGATATCCAAATCAATCAAGATCGTAACTAAGAAGTGTAATATCCTCGATCACCATGGAATCTAAATCACCCATATATCTAGTAGTCAATATCAATAAGGTCATCACTATATCAGTCAAACTCACCAATGCGATAGTCCAACAATAATAGCTCCTAACAGTTCAAAAGTCAGTCTCATCTTATACACTAGCGTCAAGGGTATTATATTCATACATATCCATTTATTGGTAAAACAGTCTATCAATAGAGCAACATCATGTCTAACAGGTCCTCAATCATGTCTAACATATGAATCTCTAACCTCAGTCTTGAATCAATCAGCCTCAAGATCAATATATATATATATTCTAAGATTTTATCACAGCTAGATCAGTTACAAGGTCAAGTCATGTCTACGGTATATCAATACTAGGTCTAAGCCAACAACGGCGGTCTACCAACACATGAAATGATACTGGTACAAGCTTATATCAACTACAAAAATAAGATGAACAATCACTAATGTCTCATAAAGTGATACAACAAGTCAAACTGGTAAACCACAATATAAAGTCACATGGAATAATACGAATAAAACACAATAACGATAAAGAAGAAAATGACATAAGAACAAACACTCACATGAAATGATGCGGTTTTAGAACTGAATCGTCGTCTGGTCTTCATTGCATGAAACTGGTACTGATCTATAGATTATCCCATGAATCAGTCTTCGAATCGCTTATGTATCGGGTCCACAATGGATACAAATCCGAATCGGGTCCGGATCTCCTGAAACGGGTCCTAATCTCACCAAATAAATCCGAAACGCTGCAACACGCAACCAAAACACATATATAAAACATAAATACATGCTACACCGACACGTACACACAGACACATACGTGTACACCCACGCGCATACATATACAAGTATACACATATATATACATATACACATGCATGCATCTTATAACACACGCGCACAGTCATGCAAAAACACCCAAGCACACATCCTTTAATTAAGACCCACTTATTAATTACTAAGCTATACACACACATCATCAAAAGACACTTTCATAAATTAAAACACATACACATGCACACATCCATGCATAAATACATGCATACACATTCATGCATACCACATCCACACTCTCACACACAACCATACATATTTAATTACACTTCCATATTATTACAAGTTTACCCTTACACAAATAAATACACTAACCTCGGGGCGATTTGTGGCGCACCGACGGAGGCTCTGGCGGAGACATCGGGGGCCGCGGAGGGTGTTGATAGATAGAGGATCTCGCCGTGAAGGGCATGTGTGCATTCGCGCTCGCCGACGTTATCAACGACGTCCCACGGAGTGGCGGAAATGGCATCCCACACACAATCAAACACACATGAATTAATACACACCCATATGCATTAAACACTCACAATACAAAATGAAGAGAGAGAAACAAGGAGACTCACGCATAGGCATGACCTGGAATTGCCGTGACCAAGGGGGCCGCGGGGGACTCGCGGAGTGCTCGCAGAGAGGTTATTGCACGGCTTAGGCTACGACGAGGTGGAGATGGTGCATGGGGCTGCCAGAGGCTGAGCTCCTATTGGTGATAGCCGGGTGGAGCTTCGGACGAGGCCAAGGAGGTGAGGCATGGCTGTCAGGTGTTGGGTTGGCCGAGTAAGGAGTCAGCCAATGGCGTGTTGTGCGTGTGTCGGATGGCCCACAGGGAGACGTACAGGTGTGAGGGATGGAGACATGCGGCAAGAAGGGGACTGTTGTGCGCGCATGGGAAGGAAGAGGCGGCACAGGACTGGGCATGGTGGAGGTGCGCGACATGATGATACGGCCAAGGCTTGTGGGGAGGCGCACTTGGGCTACCAGGGGGGATGAAGCTGGAAGAGAGGGATTAGGGATTAGGTTTAGGATTAGTGAAATGAGATTATATAGGTAATTATAATGGGTGATGAGTATTTGGTCTAATTGGGTTCTGGTTGAAGTTGAGAAAATAGCCTATTGGATATGGGTTGGATCATGAGTTATAATGTAAAGGGGTTACAGGGTTAAGGAAAATGAAAAGGATAAATGAAAGAATAATAATAATAATAACAACCATATTAATATTAGTTAACCAAATAATCATGATAACATTAATTAAATAATAATATTAACAAATGATAATAATTACACTTAGTAATAATAATTATACTAATAATAATAACAATAATAATAATCATGATGGAAGATTAATAATAGTAATAACAACCACTAATAATATCAGTAAATAATAAGAATGATGTTAGAAATAATATTAATAAGTAACTAAAAATACAGATAAGAAATAATGGTAAATATATATAAAGCTAAAATACCATTTACTATCTTAAAAATAATTTGCATATTTAATAATAATAATCACAAGAAAAAATAATAAATTAAGTTGATAAAAAATAATTAGTAAATCAAAATAAATACTTTAGGAAAAATATTAATGCAGTATTACTAAGTAGGGATATTATAAAAAGGTGAATGGTGCAAGTGCTTTGAGACTTGCATTATTGCCATACTCTCATCTAGCTGCTGCTTCATCAAATTGCACAATGGAGTACACTCATGCTCTTGCACTCCCTTGCCTTTGTAGGACAAAGCTAAGGTCACCCATCCATCTTCCATTTTGTCAAGTTGAGAATCCTCTAGCATTGCTTGTGCACCATCACATGGTTCAGTTGCCTGGGTCCTTTCAACAACACAAATCACTATCACTTCCTTTTTCCCTTTCTTAAGGAATTAGATTTATCTGATATTACATTAGAAACAAGCCCAAGCGTCATGGCAAATATGAGCATTCGGGAAAAATTAAACTGCCAAGCAAGATAGGATGAATGCCACGTTAAAGGTCTGATAGTTTCACTTTCATTTTCAGTATTTGCCTCAGACTTCATAGCATCAAGTTGTGCTTCTCTGAAGGTTAGATTCTCATCATACATCAACCTTACAGTGATAATGAAAATCACACCAAATATGAGACCACCACCAGGGCCTAATGCCAGCACATTCATATCCATTGTAAGATTCTTTCCAAAACTAATCTGAATCTTGTCCAAAACCTTGAGTGCTTCCCTGAGTTCATCCTCAGAATCAGTGTCTTTGTGATGATCAACTATATTACCATCACAGTCTTTGCAGAAGTAATTGGCACAAGGATAGAGCCGAAGAAAGCAAAATAGTGAGTAAAATTCTCCAACTTAGTGTTGCAAAGGAGTTCCACTTAAAGCCCATTGGTGTGGAGAATTTAAGGCGAAAATGGCCATGTTAAGCTCTCCTTCATCCACAGTGACACCACCTGGATCAAATGGATGTGCATTTTGTCCACTCTTGATGGCTCTATATGACCAAGGGTCTTGCTTCAGTCCAACATCACCCACATTTTCCCAAGGTTCATCAGGACCCTTAGTTAACTCCTCATTTTTATTTTCAAAACTCAGTTTTTCTCTAACTTGGTAATACAAGACACTAGGTAAACTAGCCTCTGCATCAATTTGCCCATTGATTCCAACATTCGACCATTTCTCACTGTCTAGCATCTCTCCTATCTTTTCCATAGCTGCGGGGTCTAGCGAATCCCTATTCCAACTTTTCTCCATAAATTGAAGTTTATGAGCTCCACTAAGGTACTCTTCCCTCCAGCAAAACACCCCACAACTAAGGCCTGAGCTCACCCACTTCACAACCACTTAACACTTTAAACAAGACAGTGAGTTGAGAAGTATACCTGGAAGCTGGAAGGGCGCTTGAGAGCTCGGCCTTGCCAATCTTAAGTTGATCTTCTGAGACAATTTGGATAGAGGGGGCTCTTGAACTTCACCTCTAGGGTCAAAGACTTGCTCATACTTCTCATCAGCAACAACCACAAGGATTTCAATGGAGGTTGCTGCCTTGCTTTTCTTCCCTTCCTCCTTCTCAGTCCTGAGGGAAAAACTGGTGGCTAATGAACTCCGAGAGCTTCCTCACCAATTCCTTGTGCCTCCTCCCATTCAAATACTCCAGGCCAAGAGAGAGAGGTGTGACATCCCACAGTAAAACATCATGCACCCTCACATTGCCCTTGCTTCTCACGATAGTAGTTGAGCTAGCCGCACCATAGGAACATGTCTTAGCAATTTGGACAACAGTGTGAATAGCAGTGTAAGAGTCAGGGTTGATGTTTATCTTCTTGACATTTCGTCGAACACCTTCTTCAAAGATCACTTCCTCAACACTGGCAACACTGATGTCACCACTTAGGTCCTCTACTCGCTCCTCAAAGTCAGACTCCTCTACTGAAATATACCCATCGTCATACTCACCGTCTTCTTCATAACTGGCCCACACTTCCTCGTCCTTCTCCCCCTCATCATCTACTGCATCCCAGATCGTTGTGGAATTAAATTTGGAAACAAGGTTTTGATCAGTTTTCATACCTGGAAAACTAGATTGAGTAGGATGTGGGGTGGCAGGAGGTCTTTGGTCCATCTTTACTGACTCTGTAGCTCTACCTGTAGCATCCTCGTGACGCCACCCCTTAATAATCTCACGCATTTCGTCTAGGATTCCAATCGCCTTCTCCTTGGTGACCTGGAAATAGAGATCTTCAACACATGCACTATTTTCCCTCTGATCAGCCGGAGGGCGAGGTCCAGCTCTAACTTCTTGAACCAGATCACCATTACTGCTGCGAATCTTGCAGCACGGAACAATTGGACAGATCTCAACATGGATTCTACTTGGCGCCGAGCCTCGGATCAGAGTTAATTCCCAAGGCTTCATCTCCTCCTGTGAATCAGATCTCTAGTTGCCATTGTAACAGTGACCTCGGAATTGAGATCTAGACTTTCCTTCCATATCGACAACGTGAAAGACGTCGGGATCCTATGGATCAGATCGCCATGGATGGTTAGTTCTGCTCCGATTGCTAGATCCGAGAGTAGATCGCCATGGATTGAGATCACCTCCAGGAAAGTCGTTGCGAGGTGCAGCGATGCTAAGCTCTGATACCATTGAGGTGATCTCAATCCCGTGAGTCAGATCTCCAGTTGCCATTGTAACAGCAACTTGGACAACAGTGTGAATAGCAGTGTGAGAGTTAGGGTTGATGTTCATCTCCTTGACATTTCGTCAAACACCTTCTTCAAAGATCACTTCCTCAACACTGGCAACACCAAGTCACCACTTAGGTCCTTTACTCACTCCTCAGAGTCAGACTCCTCTACTGAAATATACCTATCGTCACACTCACCGTCTTCTTCATCGCTGGCCCACACTTCCTCGTCCTTCTCCCCCTCATCATCTATTGCATCCCAGATCGTTGTGAAATTAAATTTGGAAGCAGGGTTTTGATCAGTTTTCATACCTCGAAACTTGATTGAGTACGATGTGGGGTGGTAGGAGGTCTTTGGTCCATCTTTGCTGATTCTGCAGCTCTACGTGCAGCATCCTCGTGACGCCACCCCTTAATCATCTCACGCATTTCGTCTAGGAATCCAATCGCCTTCTTGGTGACCTGGAAATGGCGATCTTCAACACATGCACTATTTTCCCTTTGATCAGCCAGAGAGCGAGGTATAGCTCCAACTTCTTGAACCAGATCACCATTACCGCTGCAGAATCTTGCAGCACGGAACAATTGGACAGATCTCAACATGGATTCTACTTGGCATCGAGCCTCGGATCGGAGTTTTGCTTCCCAAGGCTTCATCTCCTCCCGTGGTCAGATCTCCAGGTGCCATTGTAATAGTGACCTCAGAATCGAGATCTAGACTTTCCTTCCATATTGAGGACGTGAAAGACGTCGGGATCCCATGGATCAGATCGCCATGGATGGTTAGTTCTGCTCCGATTGCTAGATCTGAAAGTAGATCGCCATGGATTGAGATCACCTCTAGGAAAGTCGTTGCGAGGTGCAGCGATGCTGAGCTCTGATACCATTGAGGTGATCTCAATCCCGTGAGTCAGATCTCCAGTTACCATTATAACAGCAACTTGGACAGCAGTGTGAATAGCAGTGTGAGAGTCAGGGTTGATGTCGTCTCCTTAACATTTCATTGAACACCTTCTTCAAAGATCACTTCCTCAAAACTGGAAACACCGATGTCACCACTTAGGTCCTCTACTCGCACCTCAGAGTCAGACTCCTCTACTGAAATATACCCATCGTCATACTCACCGTCTTCTTCATCGCTGGCCCACACTTCCTCGTCCTTCTCCCCTCATCATCTATTGCATCCCAGATTGTTGTGGAATTAAATTTGGAAGCAGGATTTTGATCCATTTTCATACCTCGAAAACTTGATTGGGTAGGATGTGGGGTGGTAGGAGGTCTTTGGTCCATCTTTACTTATTCTGTAGCTCTACGTGCATATCCTCGTGACACCACCCCTTAATCATCTCACGCATTTCGTCTAGGATTCCACCCCTAAAGGTTAGGAACTTAGCATGATCCTAGTCCTTCACAAACTCAATAACCAAATCAGCACCGCCTCAGGGAAATAGGAAATCCATCTCCAAACCAAAATAGGAAACAGAACTGTATTAAAAAACTGTCAGAACCTATATTAGTCGACTAAAGTAAATCATTAGTCGACTAATACCTAGTATTAGTCGACTACACCCAGACTCTAGTCGACTACTGTACTGCAATTTAAGAATCCAACTTTCTTTTGCAGGACCTAGTCGATTATACTAAAGTATCGGTCAACTAGCCCATGACCTAGTCGTCTAATAAGACCTATTAGACTAATAATAAGCATAATACCTATAAATGTCCGCGCTTGATTTGTGAAGCTTGTAACTCCTCCACCTGAACCTGAATTCTTCTCTAATGAATATGAGGCACTCCAAATACTAATAATCTCTATCTTGACTCATGTTAATTGAGTCCTTCCATGGAAATAGCCTCTGCTTTATTCGTCTTGCTTTCTCCCCCATTTGTGACTTCACATGGCTCCCTCCCAAGAGCCCATTCGCCATTTTACCTTTGAAGAACCCTGATGAAGTTTAGAGATGCTCTGAACTTCTCTTCGGGGATGGTCTTCGTCATCATATCTGTTGGATTCTTTTTCGTGTTAATCTTTACCAAATTAATCACCTTATCATTTATGACCCACTAACGTATCTTGTGATACCTCAAATCAATGTGCTTCGTCTGCTTGTGATACTTGTGATCCTTGAGAGATGAATCGCACTCTGGCTGTCGCAATGAACCCGAACTGAATCCTATATGAGATACTAAATGTCTCAACTGATTTTCATTCATTTTTGCATCATTTTTCACATCCATATCATGCATTATGTAAATAAAAATAAGCTTTTTACTCTTTTTCTCTCTAAATTTGCAGGTCCACCATTAATAGAGAGGAAGGCCCATAATCTATGGAATTATCAAGGATTAATGGGATTAATTAAAAGCCAAAAAAAAGCCCAAAAGTCAAGCCCAGATCTGGAGTCGTCCATGCATATTCCAGCCTTCTAGAAGATCCAACGTGGCCAACAGACTCCAACAGAACGGCAACAGAAATTGTTGGCGCAACGGCCAAGATTCTGCCGCGGATCCGCGGCAGGAATCTGGCTATTGAGCCAGCGATTTGATCCAACGGTCCAGATTTTGAAGCCTCATCCTCTGGTGCCTATAAATAGACCCCCAGGGCCTCTGCGAAAAGAAGAGGAGAAACTTGAAGAGAAGAGTTTGTATTTTGAGAGAGTTGTAGGGATTTTCTCTAGTTTTTTTGTACTCTTGTAATCTTCTTCTTCCTTCTAGAAATTCTGCAAAAGAGAGAAAGAGAGTGTGTGAGAGCTTGTAATTAAAGGGGTGACAACTTTAAGTAAGGATTTATCCATCTTTCTTCTCATCTTTGCAATTTCTAGTGCTTTACTTTCTTTACTTTCTTCAAGCTTTACTTTCATTGCATTTTTATTCTACTATGAATTGTTGTTTTCTTTCCATTACAATGTCTAGCTAACCTTCTAACATGACTAGCTAACCACTAACTTTGCTAACTTCTAACTCTTGGGTGATTGCTAACTTTTAATCTTGCAATTTTGAGTCTCTTTCTTCCCCAATGAAGTTGGGTTACTTTCATTCTTGGCTAATGCTTGTTGTAATTCCATATGATTCATATGAGCCTCATAAGCCTTGTCTTTAGAACAAGTGCCTTGATGGAACATGGAGATGGATCACCTAACTTTGCTATTGGTTTGTAGTACAATTTTCTTACTTCAATGCTAGCTTGAGTATGATTAATGAATCTTGTATCTTCCTCCTTAGCATCCCCTCGAGTGACATTCCTTGATTCCACTATTGAAATTCTATCTCGGGAGCCGATGAATCAATGAGGTTACAAGCCAAGACCGAGAAGAACACTCATCTTCCAAGTGGGAAAGTATTAGACCAACAAGCAAGACAAACCCTAGCCGATGAATCAACATGAGGCATGCATCACCCTATGAGATTAGTAAGTTAGTAAATTAGAAAGGTTAGCTAGTCATGGTTTCTTTCATCTAAAAGTTTTTCAAAAGTTTTCCTTCGCAAGTTTTCTTTCAAAGCAAGTCAAAATTTTCAAGTTCTTTTCATTTTCTTTTACATCGCTTTCTTTTCATGCAACCAATCCACAAAGAATTCTTCTTTACTTTTTCATGTCGTTTTGTTTCTTTTAAACATAGAAGAACTTTCGTTTTCTCTCTTCAATACTTAACCATTAAAGCTTCCATCGCAAGCTCTCCCTGAGGATCGACCCGTAATAGTTCATACTACTACGGTAATTCGAAGGAGAAAATAAACATTGTGCATACATTTTGGAGTTGTTGAGCACCAAAGGTTGATTCTAAACCTTCTCTCTTTTGTTGAATAGTAGTGCTAGTTTTTCCTTCCGAATGAACAACAAATTTTTGGCGCCGTTGCTGGGGAGAGCAAACGGTTTTCATTTAATTGAAGCACTAAACGAATTTTCTTCTCTGTTGCAGGTTACAGGTTGAAGGAACAGGAAATAAAGCATTGTAGTAACATATAAGTGGTCTTGGGCCTCTGCTCTTGAAAGCAGAGACCAAGTGCCCTCTGATTTGCCGCGTTTTCTCAGCCAAAGTCGCGGATCCGCGGCAAAGAGGAGTTGACTACTCACTGTTCTTGTGCAGGGTTGCTTGCTTTGCAAAAATACAGCTGCTGCAAATCTAATTTCTTGTATGCTTTCACTAGGATCCTGCTAATAAAATCAACAGTAAAATATTTGTTGTAAAGTTAAAATTTGATTAGACGTTTGCATTTTTAGGCATGTGTCTTTTCAATTCATTTACTTTACTGTTGAAGAGTGCTGGAGTAAGGTACATTCGCATTGCATATCGAATAGGACTCACTTCTTGATTGATTTACATCGCTTTGAGTGATCCTTGTTTGCATATACTGTACACTTGCACCAAATTGATTTTAAGGGCACCATCCGATAAACAAGATAAGGTGGGGGATTTCATCACCCTTTCCTTGGGCCCAAAAATCATCATCCAAGCACTCACAATCCCAAGCTTTTTAATAAAATCTGATAGATGTTGGCCCTAAGGACATCCAGACTCAGTAGGAGATCAGCTGAAGTTGGAAATTGATTTTGATTCATACTCCAGTCAAATAAGTGTCTAAGGTTGGGGATTAAGAGGTTACGCCTCGAAGATACCGTAGTTTGGCGTAATTAAGGCCCGTTGCTTACACACGGATACCTCCTATCGTATTTTGCCCCTACCTGACTGATTAGCTGTGGTCTGATTCAAGCAATAACCTTCTTTGATTCATCGAACAGTTAGGAGTCGTCTAGGTCCAGGAATACTAGATAGCTTGTGATTGATTTTTTCTTTTCTTGTTTGTTATTTTCATTTTTCGCTTGTGTGATCGGTGAACGTTGTCTGTGATTGTGTATGCAAGAGTTGTACCAAGATACAAATTCTGCAAGACTTGTTAGGATTTCTACACTTGCACAAACACCACCACCTGACACAATCCCAATCATGACAAATAACATTTCACTTCAAGACAAGTTCTACCCGATCCGTACTTCACTTCCATCATGCATTCTTCTCCCAGTGACCAATGGAAATAATTTTGAGCTGAAGCCACAATTCATCAATACACTCCCACGATTTCATGGCTTAGAATCCGAGGACGCATATTTCTTCATTCGTGAGTTTGAAGAGTATGTGTTATGATGAGAATTTCTTAATTGACTGAGGACGCTGTTAGACTAAGATTCATACCTTTTGCGCTGAAAGATATAGCTAAGAAATGGCTTTACAATCTTCCCGCCAGTTCGATCTCTTCATGGGATGATTTTGTAAAAGTCTTTCTTAAAAAGTTTTATCCCATTCACAAGACAACCCTCATGAGGAAAAACATTATGCAATTCAAGTAAGATTCCAATGAACCATTCTGGAAATATTTTGAGCGCTTCAAAACTTACTAGCCCTTTGTCCTCATCACGGCATAGAGAAATGGCGTCAGTGCCAAGTTATCTAAGACGGACTTTATTACCAAACGAAGATACTCCTTGAAACCATGTGCCAAGGGGAATTTTTAAAGAAAGATGAGAATCAGGGGTGGGATCTCTTTGAAGCCTTAGCCGAGAAAATAATTCAGTGGGAGCCATGCCCAGATAAACCCACTCCCACCACTTCCAGAACCGAAATGCATTCAATAGAATCCTCTATAGCTGCTGAGGCTAAAATAACACAATTAATGAAGATGATAGAACTGCTTGAATCAAGGGAACATTCTGCTGTGAACCAGGTCAACCCACCACCTGTGGTCAAACCAGGTTGCACCTATTGCCATGATTTCAACCATGTATTTGAGGAGTGTCCTGTTTATCAGTCTCAAATGTATCAGGAGAACACGAATGCTGCTTACACCAGACCCAACCACAATCCATACTCCAATACATACAATCCGGGATGGCGAAACCATCCAAACTTTTCCTGGAGTCAGTCTGGTCCTGAGCAACCTAGGCAATCATTTCCACATCAATACCCTGCTCAGTCTCACCCACCCAGTTTCAACCAGAATCCACCAAATTTTCACTCATATCAGAGTCCACCACAATTCCAATCTTATCAGAGTCCATCACATTTCCAAACCAATTTCCAGCTAACATATCAGCAACATCAACCCAGAATCTTTCAGACAAGAGAATATCTGATTTGGAAAAAAATGATAGAAACCCTATCCAAAACCCAGGCTTCAATGATGACCCACCAACACCAGGATATGAATAAATTACAGGTCCAGATAGGGCAATTGGTTAATTCTTTAAATGAGAGACAAAAAGGAATGCTACCAAGCCAGCTAGTGCCCAATCCCAAAAATCACTTCCCTCTGCGTGAAGTTGAAGACATGGACCCAGTGAATACAACACTATTCATATTCTGAGATCCGGGAAGCGTGTAGATAACAAGGTTTCGAATCAACCACCCAAATCAGTGTCCAAATCAACACCTCCTGTTCTGGTGCAACCAACTCAAGACAATCCATCTTCCAGCTCGCAACCATCAACTTCAAAAGCCAAAGAGAAAGAAAAGGTAGATGAGCAACCATACAAGCCTATAGTACCATTTCCAAATAGGCTAGCAAATAAAAAGCTAAATGCTCATATGGAGAAGATAAGAGAAATGTTCAATCAAGTCCAAATCAATGTCCCTCTTCTTGATGCAATACAACAAGTTCCATCATATGCAAAATTTTTAAAGGAAATGTGCACCAAGAAGAGGAAAACACAAGTCCCTAAGAAAGTCTTCCTAACTTCAAACATCAGCGAGTTGCTCACTGGGCCAATTCCTGTGAAATACAAGGACCCAGGGAGCCCGACCATCTCTTGTATCATAGGACAGACTACTATCAATAGGGCAATACTTGATTTGGGAGCCAGTATCAATCTCCTTCCCTTTTCCGTGTATCAACAACTAGGGTTAGGCGGCCTCCGTCCGACCAAAGTTACGATACAACTGGCAGATCGCTCTGTGAAGATTCCCAAAGGGGAGATTAACGATGTCCTTGTCAGAGTTGGGGAGTTTATATACCCTGTTGATTTCATAGTTCTTAAGACACAACCTGTGTCTAACACCAATCATCGGGCTCAAACTCCTGTTATCCTGGGGCGATCATTCCTTGCTACTGCCAATGCCATCATCAATTACAGGAATGGACCATGAGGTTAACTTTTGGCTACATGACTCGAGAAGTGAATGTCCTCAACATAGACAAACAACCTCGTAAGACAAGAGATCAAACATATGAGGTAAACTTTGTTGGAAACAATTATGAGGAGGAAAGTGAAGATTCAAAAGATGAGTTGCTGTTTCTTAATGAATTATTTAAAAATGAATGCTCATCTTGATGTGAAAGATTCTAATGTTAGAGTACCCTTTCAAAAGGGAAAAATTGATTTAGATATCTTCACTTTCAAAGAGCCAACCAAGAATGTATCCCATGAGGATATAATTCAAGAACCTCCAATTGACATACTTTTGAAGACCTCTTCAAAGAAGAACTCATGTGTCTGGATGAACTAACTAGGGATGTTTTGATTAATTGCACATCTCTAGGGGGAAGTGTTGACCTCAGCTTTGAGGAGATATATGGCGATGAGTTAGAATTCTTAGGCATTTACAATGAGGAAGTTCAAAATGAGAAAAGTGGTGATGAAAATTTTTTAGTGAGGATTGAAATGATATGAGGAAGAAATAACTTAAAAAGGTGAAACTAGGGATGCCAAGGGCTCCAATGACAATTCAATTGGCATCCAAATGTGCCCGATTAAACGGACCCATTGGAATGATGGGAAACGGGCTAGAGGGATACGACCGAAAGAAGTCCTCGATAGTGGAGATACTTCATTTTTTACATTTTCCCTGTAAATAATTTTGGGACCCTTTTTGTAAATAAAACTAAAAATAAAATAAAATAATAATAATAATAATAACTCCAAAATTTTTTTGGACTTTGGTGCTAATTGGAACCAAGAGATCCATCTCTTCATACCCCCTTTTCAAATAAACCTAGGTTTGTGTAAATATCCAATTTCACCTAGGGTCATATTGGGATTTCAACCTCTTTAACTCCCTATAAATTCTATCTACCATGACTCTCTCTCCTAAAACCCCAAAACGCATATCAGATCTGAAACCATCTCCTCAAGCGCCGCCCTTAGAAATTTTTTCCCTTCCCAGCCTCTGCCTGTCTGCCGCGTTTGCATGACCTGGGCGGCGGATCTGCGGCTTTATTGTCTCTGCTGGAGCGCCGTCAAGTTCTTTGGCCGTCGATTTTCTCTGCTAGTGGCCGATCTGGTGCCCAATCGTCCAAATTCCTGATCCTGTGCCATCTGCAAACCCGATTTTGAATTCCCCCACGAATTCTGGGGACGGTTTAATTTTCCATCTCCCGATCTATTATTTTGATCTATATTGTTAAGCATGGCACCAAATTTATTTGTTGAGAAGGATTTTGCTAAATTTTCTTTGATCGCAATGGGTACGGGCACATTTTTATTGATAGGATTCGTGCATGGGATTGGTACTCACTTGTCTATGATAACTCTGATAATGATGCATTTTATTGCCCTGACTTAGTAACATTATTTTATAATTCAATTGATCATGCATCAGTTAATTTTGAGACATATCAATTCACAGTCCACATGCCCTTAGGTGACATCTTCATCACGATTCCTCTCCTTGAGGAAATTACTCATGTCCCTAGTTACCCCCAACATAGCAACCCCCTTCCACTCATTGATTACATGACCATTATGGGGGCTCGCTGCACTGAACAAGACCGCGGGCTAAAGGCCAGTACCACTTTCCGCAATGTACACTGCGTTGGACGATGGATCCAACGCAACATTCTAGGACTAGACCATACCACATCTTTTAACCGCCCTGTGTTGCAGATTATTCACGACCTAATGACCAGGCAACACACGGTCTGTCTCAACAAGACCATCTTCCATGCCATAATTACCAACTCCTCACGCACCCGGGTGCTAAACACTCACATGCCATTCTGATTACGCCTCTGTGTAGGACTTTCCTACCGGACGTTGTTTTTGACTTTTATGACCGGGTGTTTGTTACACATGAGAGACCCACTAGTGCTTACAATAGTTGCTTACATGCGGTCTGGACCCTTAGTGTCCAACCCGAGGATGTACTGGTGGAGTCCTCTTCTGAGGAGAGTCTAGAGGAGGAAGATGAGCCCGCATTTTGGCATCAGGACCCCCTACGGACTCACGTGCCTTTATGTCTACCATTTGACGGGGCATGAAGAAGATTTTTAGGGGCCAAGTGCGGCTGAGGAAGCGAGTGGAGGAGCAATCCTCTAGACTAGATCGTATTGAGGCGGTCTTCAGCGCTCACAGTCAGCTGGACCCAGCACCACCGCTGGTCCAAAACGACGACGGGGGTGATTTTGTTCCTTTACCTATTTCATGCCTATTTTAACTTGCATACATTGAGGACAATGCATGAGATAGGTATGGGGGTAAGATACTAACTTAGGATTTTTTTATTTTCTTTTTAGGATTTTTATTTTCTTTTTTTTTAGGATTTTTATTTTTTAGATTTTATCTTTCTTTTTAGATTTTTCATTTTCTTTAGATTTTACATTTTCTTTTTAGAGAAAAAATATTAAAAAAAGAGAAAATTTTGATTCATTTTTAAAGAATCAAACTTGATTTTAGGGATTAAGGAAACTCTTAACTAAAATTTCTTAATATAAGTCGAAAAGAGGAGTTTTGTTGGATTTATAGGTCAAGTAAAAAAGGATAAGAAAGATAGATAGATTTTAATTCTTTCTTTAGCATATATACATTAAACATATTGAGGGATTAATCAAAGACTTAGTGATTCTATTTACACATATATATATATAATAATAATAATAATAATAAAATAATAAGTATAATAAATAATTACTTAGCCACTAATTAAACTGGTTAGCTGTGCCTTAAGAAGCATGGCCAGTCACGTCTAAAGGTGGTTAAGACTTTAGTATTCATGGCCTAGTTTACTCGAGTCCTCTAACCTTAGGGATGTATCTTCATCTGGTGCCCTAAGACCGACTGGTTTGGGAGTCATCGGTAAGAGGCTCGTTACATGGGTAAATTAGAAAGCCTAAGGAAGCTAAGGAAGTGTAAATAAATAAATAAATAAATAAATAAATAATAAAATAATAAAATTAAAAATATATATAATATATTGTATATATTAGTAAATAAATGATCTTTAGTCTAAGAAAAATCCTTCATATTTATAGATGTATATATATTAGGTTAGATGCAAAATCCGGTCTTCGCTCTATTCCTTAGAAACTTAACCTAAGTTGAAAACAAAACTCTAAATAGAAACTTATATAAAGAATGACGAGTTTAGGGTAACCTGAAACCTATAGATCAAGTGAAGTTCTTGAAAAATATGGATCAAAAATTTCTCACTAACATTTTTCTTATTTCTTTATGGATTTTGTGTGTGCAATCCGCTGAAAACCCTCAGGAGACAACACTCCTCCTCTAGGGTAACTTAGAGGTTTAACGGCTTATTGCACGTGCTCATTGCAATCGTGTCACCTACGAAAGTGGTTCAATAATTTAGCTAGGATTTTTTCTTTTTTCTCTTTTTGCTCGAGGACGAGCAAAAGGTAGGTATGGGGGTGTGATTGTCATTCATTTTTGCATCATTTTTCACATCCATATCATGCATTATGTAAATAAAAATAAGCTTTTTCTCTTTTTCTCTCTAAATTTGCAGGTCCACCATTAATAGAGAGGAAGGCCCATAATCTATGGAATTATCAAGGATTAATGGGATTAATTAAAAGCCAAAAGAAAAGCCCAAAAGTCAAACCCAGATCTGGAGTCGTCCACGCATATTCCCAGCCTTATAGAAGATCCAACGTGGCCAACAGACTCTAAGAGAACGGCAACAGAATTTGTTGGCGCAACGACCAAGATTCTGCCGCGAAAACGCGGCTGTGGCCGCAGATCCGCGGCAGGAATCTGGCTGTTGAGCCAGCGATTTGATCCAACGATCTAGATTTTGGAGCCTCATCCTCTGGTGCCTATAAATAGACCCCCAGGGCCTCTGCGAAAAGAAGAGGAGAAACTTGGAGAGAAGAGCTTGTATTTGAGAGAGTTGTAGGGATTTTCTCTAGTTTTTTTTTGTGCTATTGTAATCTTCTTATTCCTCCTAGAAATTCTGCAAAAGAGAGAAAGAGAGAGTGTGAGAGCTTGTAATTAAAGGGGTGACAACTTTAAAGTAAGGATTTATCCATCTTTCTTCTCATCTTTGCAATTTCTAGTGCTTTACTTTCTTGCTTTACTTTCTTCAAGCTTTACTTTCATTGCATTTTTATTCTACTATGAATTATTGTTTTCTTTCCATTGCAATGTCTAGCTAACCTTCTAACATGACTAGCTAATCACTAACTTTGCTAACTTCTAACTCTTGGATGATTGCTAACTTTTAATCTTACAATTTTGAGTCTCTTTCTTCCCCAATGAAGTTGAGTTACTTTCATTCTTGGCTAATGCTTGTTGTAATTCCATATGATTCATGTGAGCCTCATTTAGAGCCTTGTCTTTAGAACAAGTGCCTTGATGGAACATGGAGATGGATCACCTAAATTTGCTATTGGTTTGTAGTATAATTTTCTTACTTCAATGCTAACTTGAGTATGATTAATGAATCTTGTATCTTCCTCCTTAGCATCCCCTTGAGTGACATTCCTTGATTCCACTATTGAAATTTTATCTCGGGAGCCGATGAATCAATGAGGCTACAAGCCAAGACCGAGAAGAATACTCATCTTCCAAGTGGGAAAGTATTAGACCAACAAGCAAGACAAACCCTAGCCGATGAATCAACATGAGGCATGCATCACCCTATGAGATTAGTAAGTTAGTAAATTAGAAAGGTTAGCTAGTCATAGTTTCTTTCATCTTAAAGTTTTTCAAAAGTTTTCCTTCGCAAGTTTTCTTTCAAAGCAAGTCAAAATTTTCAAGTTCTTTTCATTTTCTTTTACATCGCTTTTCTTTTCATGCAACCAATCCACAAAGAATTCTTTCTTTACTTTTTCATGTCGTTTTGTTTCTTTTAAACATAGAAGAAATTTCGTTTTCTCTCTTCAACACTTAACCGTTAAAGCTTTCATCGCAAGCTCTCCCTGAGGATCGACCCGTAATAGTTCATACTACTATGGTAATTCAGAAGGAGAAAATAAACATTGTGAATTCATTTTGGAGTTGTTGAGCACCAAAGGTTGATTCTATACCTTCTCTTTTGTTGAATAGTAGTGCTAGTTTTTCCTTCCGAACAAACAACATCAACCAATCCTCTCAATCACAAAGCCTCCTATAATGCCTCAACTGCAGCCATGTACTCCGCCTCTGTCATTGAAGAGCAACTGTATCTTGCAACTCTGCCTCCCAACTTATGACACACTCAGCTACTGTGAACACATAACCATCGTAGATCTTCGCTGATCAAGATCTCCTGCATAATCTGCATCAACATAGCCTTATAGTTTTCTAGGCTTTCCCGTTTCCAATGTCTGAGACACTGATCGGTAAAAAGCAAGCACTAAAATAAGAGAAGAAAGTGTGGGTTAATGTTCTGCTTTTCCGATTCTTCCGTAGTAGCGAAGTGGCTATACGGGTCATATCCACAAGGAGGGAGAGCGATGAAGCTTGTTGCGGCTTCAAAGTTCAAGAAGAAAGAAAGTTCTTATTTCCAAATAAAGAATTGAAAAGTGAAAACAAGTTGTTTTTAAGAATTGTTGGAAAAATATTTTAGTGGTTTGTAAAAGTGAATTTTTTTTTCTTAGTTGTAAAAATGCATGGCTAACTTTCTACTAAGTGCTCCCACTAATTTCTAACTTTTGGAAGATAGCCTCACGATGGATCATAGGCGAACACAACCCTTGTGCATTGGAGCTATTCACGTGGAAATTGAGTGAAAGTTCTTCCTATAACTTTGCTTTACACGGCAAAAACTTAGACATTCGCATATCAAGATCCAATAGAAGGCAAGAATACGGGAAGATACGAGTGCACTAATGGTATCGGTAAAGTTAAAAGGAAAGTCTCTAACTTACAACAACAAGCAAAGTACAAACCCATAGATCATTAAAAAACCATTTAAGTATGAAATATAAGAAGGAAAATACTTGTAGGTAAGTTAGAGTTAGAACCCTCGTCTTAAGATGTTGTAGCTCTCGTTTGCACAAGGCTTGTTTGACACTATTGACTCATGCGGGTTATCAATCAAGTAGTAAGAGATTAGTGGATTAATAGTTAGTTAGCCATGCTAGAGAAAAGTTAGTTAGCCATAAAAGTAAAAGAAACAACAAAGGAAAAGAAATGGAGAGGAAGGGAGTTACACTACAACAAGAAACAACAAAAGGAAGAAGTAAAGAGCAATGAGTTTACACTACAACAATGAAGTAAAAGCAAAGGAAAACACAAGTAAATTGAAAGAAGGAAGAGAAGTAGTACTTGTATTAGCTTATCATGATCCCTTCAAATACAACACTTACACATTCTCTCTCTTTCACTCTAATGACTAAAACAACAACTAGAAGAACAACTACTACTACTACTATAAACCTAAAAACAAGATTACAAAAATTTCCTAAAGCTCTGGATCTGCCCTTCTTCAGACCCCATGGGGGGTATTTATAGGCCTCAAGAGAAAGGGAGGCCAGGGGGTGACCCCTGGCCCGAAGCCCGGGGGCGCGCGCGCCCATAGGGCCGTGAAAATGTGGCCAGGGGCCCAGCTAGGGCGGCGCGTGCCCAACTTCGGGCAGTGTGTCGCCCATTCTGTTGTCTGACTCCTGGATGTCTTGAATTCGTGATTTGATACCCTGGGCTGACAAAATCTTCATTCTAAAGTCAATGGCTACTTGGTAGGCTTTTAATCACCAATTAAATGGTGATTTAGGTCTTCTTCTTCATTTGCACACCATGGACCTAGGATCAAGCAAGCAAGATTTTATTAGCAGATTTTACATGAAATAAATATGAGAATGTGATGAAAATTATACAAAATTAGAGACTAATCATACCCCCACACTTATCTTTTTGCTCGTCCCGAGCAAAACAGAAATAAGAAAATTATTATACCACTTTCGCAGGTGATGCAATTGCACTGAGCATGTGCAACAAGCCTTTAAACCTCTATGTTTCCCCTAGAGGAGGAGTGTTGTCTCCTGAGGGTTTTCAGCGGATTGCACCCACAAAATCCAGTAAGTAAAGAAAAGAAGTTACTTGTTAGAAAAATTTTGTCATGAAAAAGAGCTTTCAATCATCTAAGTAAAAATGACCGAATGATGTAAGAATTAGGTTTAACCCTCATAAGTCCTCTTATATTTAGCCTTCATAAGAGAAGAAACTATGGTTTTTCTTTAAATTTAGAAAGGATCTTGTACTTCTAACTCATTCTTTTATTTTGCTTTAGATAGATATACATAATGTGTAAGTGTGATGTGCTTGAGATTTTTCAACTCAATTTGAATATCTTTTAATTTTATTAATATTTACTTATTATTATTGGTTCCATTAGGCTTTCTACTTCACTTATGTAACACATATCAAACCGGTGACTCCCAAACCAGATGGTCTTAGGGCACCAGGTGGAAAAAACACCCTTCAGGTCAAATATGCAAGTGGAGTAGGCCACGAAATCAAGATTTATTTATACATTATTGTATATAGAATTTTTTTGGCGTGAGTAATCATGCTTCTTGAGGCACAATTATCTAGCTCTTTTTTTTCAGAGTTGTGTCTCTAAATCCCAAGCATGTGTGTGTGGGTTATGCATATTCTACTAAGGCTAAATAAAAGGTATGAGTTATTTTCCTTATCCCTCCTAACTTTTTAGTCAAACCGATCTTTCTTATTTATTTAGGTAAAAATAAAGATTCATTAATAAGGTTCCCGTAATTCCTGCAATCTTTTGGTATTTTTATAAAGAGTATGAATTTCTTTTCAATCTAAAATTTTTCTTCTTTTTTTTGGTAAAAAGAAAAGAAGAAAGAAAAAGTGTTAGCACCCCCCCCCACACCTATCTAATGCATTGTCCTCAATGAATGTATATGGAAAAGTGAATGCAAGAAATAGGGTAAAGAAATGATGTTACCGTTTTCGTGGACTCGGGCCAGCCAAGTACGAATATGCGAAAGAAATGTCAAAAAGAATGTAGAAGGGGTAAGCATATAAATTTTTTTTTTTTTAGTTATTGTGGTTAGGTGTATGACGGGACAAAAAGAGTCAGCACACTATCATCCGGAGTCATAGGCTCAGTGGCCAAGAAGGGCTTCAGTCTTTGCCCATTTACTTTGAATTCCGTGTTGTTCTTAGGGTCTGCAATAAGTACAGTACCGTGTGGGAAAACAGTGTGCACAATGAACGGTCTCGACCAACGAGTTTTCAGCTCCCTGCGAAAATATGAAGTCTAGAGTTATACAGCAGAACCCTATCTCCCGGTGCAAAGTTTTTTCGGGTTATGATTTGGTCATAGAAAAATTTAGTCCTGCTCTTGGTGATTCGGGCATTCTCATAGGCTTCATTCCGTATCTCCTCTAATTCTGAAATCTGTAGTCTCCTAAGTTCACCGGCCTTGGTCAGATCAAAGTTGAGTTGCTTAATGGCCTAGAGGGCCTGGTGTTCTAACTCTACTGGCAGATGACAGGCTTTTCCAAACACATTCTATAAGGAGACATCCCCAGAACTGTCTTAAAAGCAGTGCGGTAAGCCCACAATGCATCATTGAGCTTAACCGAACAATCCTTTCGGTTTTGTCCGACAGTCTTTTTCAGAATGAGCTTGATCTGTCAGTTGGTGACTTCGACCTGCCCATTTGTCTAGGGATGGTACGGAGTCAATAACTTGTGATTGATGGAATATTTTCACATCAGAGCTTCAAAAACTCTGTTGCAGAAATGCGATCCATTATCACTAATTATCGCTTTAGGGGTGCCAAATCGGGAGAAGATGTTTTCTTTGAGAAATTTGACAACCACTTTGTTGTCATTCATCTTAGTTGGCACAGCTTCTACCCACTTAGAGACATAATCTACAGCAACCAAAATGAACTGGTTGCCGAAGGAATCGGGGAATGGCCCCATGAAATCGATACCCCAAACATCAAAAATTTCAACTTCAAGGATCAGGTTCAGGGGCATCATGTCTCTTCTTGAAATTTTTCCAATTTTCTGACAATTTAAGCATGACTTGCAAAAGTGATATGAGTGTTTAAACAAAGTGAGCCAGTAGAACCCACTTTGTAGAACCTTCTCTGCAGTCTTGCGGGGACCGAAGTGTCCTCCGCATGCAAGGTCATGGCAAAAGCTGAGCACACTACTCTGTTCCTCCTCTGGTATGCATCGTCTAATAATTTAGTCGGGATAATACTTAAAAAGATACGGTTCTTTCCAGAAGAAGTACCGTACTTGGGCAAAGAAGCGATATTGGTCTTGCTTTGTCCAGTCAACGGGTAATTGTCCCGTGGCCAGGTAATTAACAATGTCTGCATACCAGGGTTCCTTAAGAATGACTAGGATGTGCTCGTCTAGGAAATCCTCGTTGATCGGAGCTTGGATGGTTGGTGCATTCGGAATTCGTGAGAGATGATCAGCGACCACATTTTCTATACCTCGTTTATCCCAGATTTTTAAGTCAAATTCTTGAAGTAAAAGGATCCACCGAATCAGTCGGGCTTTTGCTTCCTTCTTGGTCATGAGGTATTTCAGAGCGGAGTGATTTGTAAAAATCACTGTCTTCGAACCTAACAAGTAGGGCCGGAACTTTTCTAACGCAAAGACAACGGCCAAGAATTCCTTCTCCGTCGTTGTATAATTCTGTTGGGCGTCATTCAAGGTCCTATTCGAATAGTAGATCACGTGCTGCCTATTATCAATGCGCTGTCCTAGAACAGCGCCAATAGCAAAATCAGATGCATCACAGATGATTTCAAATGGCTGGGCCCAATTAGGAGCAGAAATAATAGGCGCAGAAATAAGTTCTTACTTAAGCTTCCCCCATGACTTGAAACATTCATTGTTGAAATCAAAGGGCACGTCCTTAGCAAGCAGGTTGGTTAAGGGCCTTGCGATTTTGCTAAAGTCCTTATGAACCGTCTGTAGAACCCAGCATGCCCTAAAAAGGATCTAATATCCTTGATGCTTTTGGGTGGTGGAAGCTTAGCAATCACTTCTACTTTAGCCTTATCCACTTCTATGCCTCTCCTCGAAATCTCATGGCCCAAGACAATCCCCTGTCTCACCATGAAATGACATTTTTCCCAGTGTAGAGTTAGGTTCTTCTCAATGCATCTTTGTAGCACTAACTCTAGGTGATGAAGACACCGATCAAATGAATCTCCGTAGATAGAGAAGTCATCCATGAAAATGTCAAGAAAACATTCCACCATGTCAGAGAACAAACTAAGCATGCACCGTTGGAACGTTGCGGAAGCATTGCACAATCCAAAAGGCATGCACCGATAAGCAAAGGTTCTGAACGGGCAGGTGAACGTCGTCTTTTCCTGGTCTTCTTCAGCAATGGGGATTTGATTATATCCCGAGTACCCATCTAGGAAGCAGTAGTACTCATGTCCAGCCAAACGCTTAAGCATTTGGTCGATGAAGGGTAGCGGGAAGTGGTCTTTATGGGTAGCTGCATTCAGCTTCTTGTAGTCGATACAAACACGAACCTTGATAGGCAGTCTTATTTGTACCAACTCTTTTTCCTCATTTTCTACCACCGTAAAGCCAGCCTTCTTTGGGACCGCATGAACAAGGCTAACCCATTGGCTATCAGAAATGGGAGAAATGATCCCATTATCCAATAGTTTTAGAATTTCAGCCTTAACTGCCTCTTGCATGAGAGGGTTAAGCCTGCGTTGTGGGTCCCTCCTAGGGGTTGCTTCATCGATTAAATGAATTCTATGTTGCACTATGGTTGGACTTATTCCCTTGATGTCCTTCATCGTCCATCCAATGGCTTCCCTATGTCTTTTCAGAATAGACATTAAGCTGTCCTCTTGTTGCTCAGTCAGGTGGGATGCTATGATGACTAGCAAGGTGTCCTTTTCGCTCAGGTAGGCGTACTTGAGGTGTTCAGGCAAGGCTTTAGCTCTAGGGAAGGTGTTGCGTCATTGGAGGCAATCTCTGGGTTTTCAATCCTATAATGAGGTACATTTGGGCTTGATGCCCAACCTACTGCTGAATCTACGATCTGGTCTAGATTAAAATCCTCAGCCTCTAGATCAAACTCTGCCTCAGTTTCTGTCTCCATACTTTCCTCATACTCACTGGTCAGGTTTTCAATAGAATTGACCTCAAACGTCTGATCATTGACATCCCTAGGTTGTCTTTCAAGATTGAAGACATTGACTTCATTCGTCATGTCTCTAAAAGTCAATCGCATGGACCCGTTCCTACAGTTGATTATAGCATTAGCTGTAGCAAGGAATGAACGCCCTAAGATGACGGGAGCTTGAGACCTAAGATTGGACATAGGTTGGGTCTCAAGCACAATGAAATCAACAGGGTAAATGAAATCCCTGACCCGGATAAGGACGTCTGTGATTTCCCCCTTCGGGATCTTCACAGATCGGTCAGCTAGCTGAATGGTGACTCAAGTTGGGCTTAGCTCGTCCAACCCAAGTTGCTGGTATACCGAGAGATGTAGCAAGTTGATACTTGATCCCAGGTCAAGAAGCGCTCTACTTATTTCGGTCTGTCCTATGGTGCAGGAAATGGTAGGACATCTGGGATCCTTGTATTTCACCGGAATGGGACCAGACAGAATTTCGCTTATATTAGTGGCCAAGAACACTTTCTTAGGCACATTAGTCTTTCTCTTCTTCGTACACATATCCTTAAGAAATTTGGCATAAGCCGGGACTTGTTGGATAGCGTCAAGAAGTGGCACATTCTATTTGACCTGGTTGAACATCTTTAGCATTTTCTCCATGTGCATATTCTTATTGTTGTTCCTAAGCCTATTGGGAAAGGGTGCTACAGGCTTGTAAACTTGTTCAGGAGCTTTGTCCTCGTCAGATGTTTGAGGAGCAGTTTGGGAGGAACTAGCAGAGGTGGAGGCTAGAGTGGGATTAGATGGACTAGACTTTTCTGTTGATAGACCTGGTTGTCTACTTTCTTTTCAGATCACAGTGTGTGAATAGCATTGCACTGGTTAATCGATGGATCCTGAATTTTATATGCTTGATTGGAGGTTTTTGGGTTAACTAGCGGCTGACTAGGCAAAGTACCCTTTAGTCTTTCACTTAGGGAGCTAGCTAACTGGCTCATCTGCATTTCCAATCTCGATATGACCTGTGAATGATTGTTCAAAGTTTGTCCCTGATTTTGCATAAAAGTGGTTTGGGACTTCATGAAAGCCTCTATGCTCTTCTCCAATTTACTAATTTTCTTTTCCATTGGAGAGCTTTGGGAGGAGGAAGATGGGGCTTGACTTGAAAAAGGTGGTGGAGGACTAGGATGGTGAAAATTATTGGAGAAATTAGGCCTGGGAGGATTATTCGGGGCCCAGGAGAAATTTGGGTGATTCCTCTAACCGGGATTGTAGGTCTGTGAGTAGGGGTTATGAGGTGGCCGTGAGTAAGCCGCGTTTAGGTTTCCGGTGGCACTTGCTGGGCATGGAAAATGGGGCACTCTTCAAAGACATGGCTTGGTGCCTGACAATATGAACAACCCAGATTGTGAATTGATGGTGGGTTGATCTGATTGACACTGGCAGGCTCTTTTGTTTCCAGAGCCTTTATCCTCCTCATTAGGGCAGCAATCTTAGCCTTGGCAGTTATAGATGATTTTAGAGATAGGAGCCCTCCTCTTGAAGCTATAGATTGTGAATTCCTAGGTTTCTCCGAGGCTAGCTCCCATTGCAGGATTTTCTCCGCTAAATCCTCAAATAAATCCCAACCCTGATTCTCATCCTTCTGCATGAACCCTCCTTGATACATCGTTTCTAACAGGGTCTTAGTCTGATAATCTAGACCATCGTAGAGAATCTGACACTGACGCCATTTTTCCACGCCATGATGAGGGCACTGAGTTAGGAGATCTTTGAATCACTCAAAATATCTCCAAAATGGTTCGCTCGGTTCTTGTCTAAACTGCATGATGTTCTTCCTAATGAGGGCAGCTTTGTGAATTGGATTGAATTTCTTCAAAAGGTCTTGACAAAATCTTCCCAGGTCGTGACTGAATCTGCTGCCAAGCTGTACAACCATTTCTTAGTTAGGTCCTTTAAGGAAAAAGGGATGAAACGTAACCTAACGTCATCGTCTCCTAGCTGTGGTATACGCATCATGAGGCATAGTTCTTCAAATTCCCTAACAAAGAAGTATACGTCCTCTGATTCTAAACCATGAAACTTGGGAAGAGTGTTAATGAATTGGGGCTTTAACTCAAAATTATTGACATTTGCTTCAGGAAGTTTTATGCAAGATGGAAGTGAAGTTCTGATCGGGAAAAATCTATCCTGAAGTAATGCCATCACCGGTTATGGATGCAAGAGTAGAGAAGTATTTCTTATTAATCTGGAAGTTGACGGATCTCTCACCCACTCTTGCATGCAGCACGCCACAAACAACATAAAAATAACGAACAAACGAAAAGATAAAACAAACAAATAAAAGAAAGAAAAACAACCACAAAGCCTTAGTCTAAGGTACCTGGACCTAGACGACTCCTAACTGGTCGATTCTCCGGGGAAGGTTGTTGCAGGAACTCGGTTACAAGCTAATCGACCACAAAAGGGCAAAGCTCGGGGGGAGGTATCCGGGTGAAGCCACGGGCCTAATTACGCCAAACCACGGAGCTTTCGAGGCTTTACCTCTCAATCCACTTTCCTTAGATACCGATTTTGTAGGAGTATAGTTCTTGCAATTTTCAACCTCGGTTAATCTCTTAGTGAGTCCGAGATGTCCCTAGGGCCAACGTCTATTGGTTTTTAGTTAAGGCTTGGGAAAGTGTGAGTGCACTTGGAGATGATTTTTTGGGCTAAAGAAAGGTGATGAAATCCCCACCTTATCTTGTTTATTTGGGTTTTGCCCTTAAAGTCAATTGTGCAAGTGTACAGTTTATTCACAACAAGGTAACACTCAAAGCGGTAAATTACTTTAAAATGTTGGTCCTATTCTATATAAATGCACACGTACCTTTTCTCCAGCACTCTTCAACAGAAATTGAAATGAATTGAAATAGACACGTGCTCTAAATGCAAAAGCCTAACCAAATTTCAATTAAGCAACGATTGAATTTCTGTTGAGTTTATTATACATGCATAAAGGTGAAGCATCCAAGGAAACTAAAAATTTAGAAAGCAATTTTTTAGCGGCTTTCGGCAACCCTGCAAACGAGTTTGTTAGTACTTCAATCAGAAAAACTCGCTTTTACACGTATTTTTCCGAGGGCAAATGAATCCTCGCGCAATGTCCTTGGCCACCTCTTTCGCTTCCCGTGATAGTGAGCTCCTTGGTACTTCTCCTACACACAAAAATAAAGAACAATCTTTAATATTGAACAACAAAGTCGTTCCCTCCCTGGCAACGGCGCCAAAATTTGATCGGCAAAAAGCAAGCACTAAAATAAGAGAAGGAAGTGTGGGTTGATGTTATACTTTTACGATTCTTCCGTAGTAACGAAGTGGCTATACGGGTCGTATCCACAAGGAGGGAGAGCGATGGAAGTTTGATGCAGCTTCAAAGTTCAAGAAGAAAGAAAGTTCTTATTTCTAAATAAAGAATTGAAAAGTGAAAATAAGTTGTTTTTAAGAATTGTTGGGAAAATGTTTTAGTGATTTGTAAAAGTGAATTTTTCTTAGTTGTAAAAATGCATGGCTAACTTTCTACTAAGTGCTCCCACTAATTTCTAACTTTTGGAAGATACCCTCACGATGGAACCCTCGTCTTAAGATGTCGTAGCTTTCGTTTGCACAAGGCTTGTTTGACACTATTGACTCATGCGGGTTATCAATCAAGTAGTAAAGGATTAGTGGGTTAGTAGTTGTTAGCCATGCTAGAGAAATGTTAGTTAGCCATAAAAGTAAAAGAAACAACAAAGAAAAAGAAGTGGAGAGGAAGGGAGTTACACTACGACAAGAAACAACAAAAGGAAGAAGTAAAGAGCAATGAGTTTACACTACAACAATGAAGTAAAAGCAAAGGAAAGCACAAGTAAATTGAAAGAAGGAAGAGAAGTCGTACTTGTATTAGCTTGTCACCCTTCAAATATAACACTTATACACTCTTTCTCTTTCACTCTAATGGCTAAAACAACAACTAGAAGAAGAACAACAACAACAACTACAAATCTAAAAACAAGATTACAAAAACTTCCTAAAGCTCTGGATCTGCCCTTCTTCAAACCCCATGGGGGGTATTTATAGGCCTCAGGAGAAAGGGGGCCAGGGGGTGACCCCTGGTCCAAAGCCTGGGCGCACGCGCCCATAGGGCCGCGAAAACGCATCCCAGGCAGGGCTGCGCGCGCCCAACTTCGGGCAACACGTCGCCCAGTCTGTTGCCTGACTCCTGGATGTCTTGGATTCGTGATTTGATACCCTGGGCTGACAAAATCTTCACTCTAAAGTCAATGGCTACTTGGTAGGCTTTTAATCACCAAATAAATGGTGATTTAGGTCTTCTTCTTCATTTGCACACCATAGACCTAGGATCAAGCAAGTAAGGTTTTATTAGCAGAATTTTACATGAAATAAATATGAAAATGTGATGAAAATTATGCAAAATTAGAGACTAATCAGACACCAAACGTAAACTCACAGTTCCTCACAGATATTGTAGCACCCAGTTCACTACTTCCTAATATTGCTTTCCTAAATTTGACATGAACTGACTTACTGTACTAACTGCATAGGTTAAGTCAGGCCTAGTGCAGACTATAGCATACATGAGTGATCCCACCGCACTAGCATATGGTACTCGAGATTTCTCTTCTTCCTCTTCTGGTGATTATGGATACTACTTGGAGAATAATTTGAAGTCACCTACTAAAAGAGTGGTGACTGGTCTTGCTTCTGCCATGTTGAATCTCTCCAACACCTTGAGAACATAGTTCTCATGGGATAACCAAAGTCTTACTGAGCCTCTGTCTCGAGTGATCTCCATACCTAAGATCTTCTCAACTTCTCCCAAATCCTTCATGTCAAATTCCTTCTTTAGCTGAACTTTAAGCTTCTGAACATGTGTCTTGTTTCTCGCAGCAATCAGCATGTCATCCACATATAACAGCAAGTATATCAGATCATCGCTCTGCTTAAAATAGTTGCAACTATTATACTCACATTGGTTGTATCTGGCCTTTATCATAAAAGAGCCGAACCGTTTGTACCACTGCCTGGGAGGCTACTTAAGTCCATAAAGGGACTTCTTTAGAAGACCCACCTTGTTTTCTTTACCATCCTGAATATAACCTTCATGTTATTTTATATATATCTTCTCCTCCAGCTCACCATGCAGAAAAGATGTTTTAATATCCATCTGCTATAACTCTAAATCAAACTGAACATCTATTTCCAATAACACCTGAATAGATGTATGCTTTACTATAGGAGAAAAAAAATCTTATTGTAGTCAATACCCTCCTTCTGAGTAAATCCCTTGGCAACTAACCTTGCCTTGCACTGCTCATTGTCCTTCTTGCAAAAGACCCATCTGCAACCATTGCCTTGGAGTGTTTTGGAAGATCGACTAATGTCCATGTTTGGTTTTCATCCAAAATCTCCATCTCTTGCTCCAAGGCTGTAATCCACTTATCGTGTTCCTCTATCTCGATTGCTTCCCTGTAACTGTCAGTTTCCCTATTTATGTTACTAATGCGAAAGAGACATGATCATTTTTCCAACCATACCTTGTTTGTGGCACCGTAACTCTGACTTACTGCCTCAACGGTCTAGGTTGCTCTCGAGTAGTCTCCTATTTATCTCCATCTGAATCTGAGGAGTCATCTTCTGACCCTTCAGGCCTTTTAGGGCTCTCTGTGAACTTTCTTTTTCTGAGTGTCTATTGAACTGTCTGAAGTTCCACCTTGCGCATTATCCTCCGTCTCTGACTTTTTTCGAAACATTGATTATTCGTTAAAAAACCACATCTCTGCTACAGGTGCTCCTTTTCTCAGGATCCTAAAGTTTAAAACCTTTGACTCCTTTGGTGAACCCGATGAAGATATACTTCTTTGACTTGGACTCCAGTTTGTTCCTTTTTTTACTATCAACCAAACTATATGCCAGGCAACCGAAAATCTGTAAGGTTGAATAGTCCACAGACTTTCCTCGCTATATCTCCTCTGGGATTTGAAAATCAATAGTTGTTGATGGTGACTTGTTTACAGATAACTCGCATGATTCACCGCCTCTATCCAAAATTCTTTTGACATGTTAGCCTCTAATCTGATACTACAGGCACGTTCTGTAAGTGTCCGATCCATGCGCTCTGCTACTCCATTTTATTCTGGTCGTCCTGAATACTTAGCTGGTATTTGATGCCCTTACTTGCTAAGTAGTCTTTGAATTGTTTGGAGATATACTCGCCTCCATTGTCGGACCTCAAGACTTTCACCTTTCGCCCTGTCTGATTTTCCATCATAGTTTTTTACTCTTTGAACTTCTGAAATATTTCTGATTTCTGCTTTAAGAAGTGTACCCAAACTTCACTTGAAAAATCATAGCACCCCCAATGGATGCTACTGGCGAAGGCCCCCACACATCCGTGTGTATGAGATCTAGAAAGCCCTTTATCTTCTGTTGTGATGTAGAGAAAACTACTCTACGGCGCCTACCTATAATGCAAAATTTATAAAGATCAAGTTTACAATATTTGATACCTGGTAGAGAACTCTTTTTGTGTAGGACTTGAAAACCTCACTCGCTCATGTGTCCAAGACGCATGTGCCAAAATTTTATAGTATCCTCCTTCTCTGTTGCTGCTAAAGCATCACCAATAATAATGCTTCCTATCAACTGTACAAGTTAATCATTCTCCTTTGAGAATCGTCATGGATTATCTAATAATTTGATTCCACTATCTGCACCAAAAAACTTGTACCCTCGAGCTTCCAAAGCTCTTAATGAGAGAATTCTTCTTTAAATCCAGAATGTGCCTTAAGTTCGTGAGGGTTTGAACATGTCCATCAAACATCTTCATACGGATGTTGCCGATGCCAACAGTCTTACACATGGCGTCATTTCCCATCAAGACAGAGCCTCCATCATAAGGCTTGTAAGTACTGAATCACTCTATTTTTGGGCACATATGGTATGTGCACTCCAAGTCAAGCAATCAAGCATCTGAGTATTTATCCTTTCCTGACTCAGCCATCAAGACATTACATGAATCCTCATCTGCTTCTTCGATAACCCCGGCTTGATTTGACTTTCCACTGGTACTAGCGCTTTAGAATCTATGTCGCCTTTCCTCTTCAGCATCTCCTTGTATTTCATTCAATTTTCTTGATATGTCCTGGTTTCTTGCAAAAATAGTAAGAGAAATTAGTAGAGTCTCTGCATCTCTTTTGGGTCCCCTACTCTTTGATATTCTCCTCTGGCCCTTGACAAACAATCCTGAGGCCTCCTCTGTAGAATCTATCTTCTTCATCAGCTCGTTATTCTGGAGTATTTGTCTGACTTCTTCTAACTCTAAGATCTTATTACCATACATAATGGTGGTCGCCAAGTGCTCATAACTTGATGGAAGAGAAGAGGGTAACAGAAGAGTTTTATCTTCTTCTTCTTCTATTTTAACCCTTAGAGCTAACAAGTCGCTTAAAATTCTATTAAAAGTATTGAGATGTTATAAAATAGATGTACATTTTTTCATTCGAAGGTTGTATAACTGCTTCTTCATGAAGAGTTTCTTCGACAAACTTTTCGTCATGTAAAGGTTCTCTAGCCTACACCAAAAATCAGCAGTTGTCTCCTCCTTCATCATGTTGTAGATGACCTCATATGATAGGCAGTGTGTGATCGTCACCTTTGCGCAAGAGTCAATGTCGTTCCGTTCATCATCCTCCATTTTTGATGGCTTTTACTCAATACCAAGCAGGGCTTTGTTTATGCCCTCCTTCACGAGCAACGATCTTACTCGCATCTTCCACAATTGAAAGTTGGACTTCTAGTAACACTCGATCCCGAGGGTGCGAAGACATTATTGTGACGTATATACGTAGGTCAAAAATACCCTCACATTCTATCAGTCAAGCAATCAGAGTACGAAAATATATGGTGCATTATACATTTAACATATGAGTACAATTACAAAGTTATCAAAGGATGTGACATTACAAGAATATTACATCACTGATAGGCGCAAATGTGAGAATAAAATGAAATATACGATAATAAACTGTACAAAAGGCGCTTACGAGTCACAAAGGGGAAACTTGAGAGCCGAGCAGGGGGACTGCAAGGATAGGACCTCAGATGGTCTACCGATAATCTAGACTTCCGATGCGCATCTCTGATCAGTAATCGAGAGAATCCACAAGCTCTGAGATTTGAACATGCAGATTCAGGGGAGTCAGAACTCCCCAATGAGTAGTGTGGTGAAGGCCAAGTGACGAACAGGGACAAGCACACGTGTATGATAAATCCGAGTCAAAGGAACATGAAATGAAAACCGTGTCGTGGGCATATGTATACAAGAGCAGGTATGGAGGCAGAAAGTAAAGCAGATAAGGTAACACCAACTATCTCCTAAACTAACATAAAATTGATAAAACTGATAAAAACTAAATAAAACTGAATACGAGCAAAACCAATCGAACAAGCTTAGATCACGGCTCTATGAGACTAGTACGTTGAAAGAATAATCCAAATAAGGAAATCATCATCTATATACTTTTATCCCATGTTACCGTAATCCGAGCGTATACAACTCGAGTTGCAAAATAACACAACCAATTGAATATTAGCATCGTTCCATTCCACATACTTTCACTTACAACTTATAAAGTCAGTTATTTGAAAACTGATGGAGTTCAACGAACCATATTTAGACTGGGTCCTATACATGCCCAGGACAACGGTTCAGGAGATTCGGTGCTGAGCTGGAATGTACGACTAGGTACCGAGATATATTGTACGCTCGAACAGGAATAGGGTATCGCAGATCTCATAGAAATAGGTGTTGGCCCAAAAGGTTACACTCTCCATTTGTTTAGAGTTTGGATGATAACAAAACAAATAAGAGCTGGTTGGTACTAATAAGTTTGTTCAAGATAAGTTTCAGGTTTTGTACCATGTTTGGAAGCCATTGCTTAGCTATTGCAAGATCTTCTAGGATTCATGGAGTAAAGAAGTCTTATGGCACATCAAGGAAGGATCATAGAAGAGAAGGCTCTAGCAAGACTTTTTCATGGCTCAAGACTTCAAGATTGCTCAAGATAATTCATTAGTTTTGTTAAAAAATAGTGATTAGGATTGAAGCTCTATATTTCAACACACACGTTTTTGCGCACATGCATTTCCTAGAAATATTTCCTATAAAGATATACAAAATATTTTAATACAAAGACTTTTGTTTATAAACTCAATTTTAGGCATTATACATGTTTCATATCAAAAATATTTTATTACATATCAAAATCTCCTTAAAATTGTGTTTGAGTTTCAGCTATTGGCCTGAGCCAGTCGACCAACTGGTCGACCGTCACTATGTCAGGTCAAACCGGTCGACCGACCCAGTCGACTGGTATTTTGTCTGTTTTGATGTATCAGTGTGCATGTTTACCGGTCGACCGGACTGTCGACCGGAGCCCTTCGGTCGACCGGGCGGCGGGCCGACTGAAGTGGTGCTACTCTCTGTTTGTTTCGGCCGACCGGGCGGTCGACCGATAGCCTGCAACGGCTCTTTTTATTTGAATCACGGTCGACCGGCCGGCCGACCGAGGTAGCCGTTTCAGCCATAACATCTAGTTTTTTAAAAACATTTTAAATTCGTGTTTTTCGTTTTTAAACGTATTTAGGGGATATTTTATGGGTCAAAATCTTCCTTATTGATATTATATGTGTTTACCTTTTGATCCCTAACCCTATCCTATAAATAGTGGTAATTAGGGCTATGTTTTCAACAACAAGAAAAATAATCAAGCTATATACAAAAGTTTCAAGGTCTTCAAAAGTTTTCAAGAGAGTTTGGTCCTTGGTTTTTGTGCTGAAGATTCTCTCATCACTAAAGTTTCATTTTCTAAACTCTCTCTAGTTCATTTCCTTTTTCACTTACACTATTTTGAGCTTCAATTCTAACCATTACTCTACAGGGCTCTTGTAAGGGAAAGAGACGTTTGCAAAAGATAGTTTGTGGTCTTTTGATCACTAAGAGAGAATTTGTACTTGAGATTGTGGAGTTGGGTACTCCGGTGTATTTGTAACCTCTTTGTGAAGTTGTAGTTGTTAGAAATCCTTCTGGGTGAAGGCGGGGACGGAGAGCTGGGTGCTCGAACCTCGGAAAAAATTCTTCGTGTTTGCGTTTGGTTTACTTGCTCTTACTTGCTCTTAATTCTTGCTAACTTTATATTCATTGCTTTATCTACTTGCTTCACATTTTCTTTTCAACATTGTACTTGCTCTTCATTTTCATAGTTATATTCACTTGTTGCATCATATTTTTAAAGTGTGCATTGATTAGCATAATCACCTATCACCCCCCCTTATGTGATTTTCAATTGGTATCAGAGCTTGTACTCTAGGTTTAGCCTAACATCCTTAAAGAGATCCTTAAAATTTGCTAATCTACATTTGCATTCTTTCATTCATACACTAGTAAACATGGCCGATAACATCAAAACCCCTCCTAAATTTGATGGACTTAATTTTCCTATTTGGAAGGTTAGGATGACTATCTTTTTACAATTTTTAGGTAGCTTAGTTGCAAAAGCCTTGACCAAACCCTATGTTAGACCCGATAGTGATGAAAGCACATGGTCTGACTTTACCTTTAGAGAATATGAGGCTAATTCAAAAGCCCAAAACTCCCTCCTAACCGCCTTGAATGAGGATGACCTTACACGGGTAATACATTGCCAATCCGCCTATGAGATTTGGCAACATTTGTTGGTCACACACGAGGGGACTTCACAAGTTAAGAGAGCTAAGATAGATCTCTTAAGGTCCCAATATGAATCTTTTAAAATGATTGATGATGAAACCATTGATTGCATGATTACAAGGTTTACACCAATGCTCTTTCTTCTTTAGGTGATGATATTTCCAATGACCAAAAGGTGCGAAAAGTAATTCGGGCTCTTCCTTCATCATGGGAGATAAAGGCCACCACCTTGAAAGAATTGAACGACAAGGATGAAATGGACCTCATGAGCCTCATCGGGAACTTAAAGACCCATGAGATGGAAAAGAAGGTAAGAGAAGAGGCCGCTCCGCTAAAGAAGAAGTCCATAGCATTCAAATCGTCATCCACTCTTGAGGACGATGAAGAAGATGAAGAAGAAGATGAGGAGCTCTCCCTTCTTGTGCGAAACGTCAAAAGGATGTACCGGAAGAACAAGCTCAACTTCTGAAGAAAATTTGAAGGTAAAGAGGAGAGAAGAATTATTTGCTACAATTGCCGAAAACCCGGACATATCATGGCCGATTGCCCGGATTTCAAGAAGAAGATGACTTCCTCCTTCAAGCCAAAGAAGCCGGTCGAAAAGAATGCCTACAAAGCCACATGGGATTCGGAAAGCGAATCCGAAGACGAGGTACACACGGCGAACATGTGTTTCATGGCAAACACACCAAAGGTAACCCCACAACCTCTTGATGAAGATGATGAGTTATCTAAAGAAGTTATTGTACATGTTTTGTTGAACTCTCCGAAACATATGATAATAAAAAGATTGAGTGTTCAAAATTGGAAAAGGAAGTTGCTTTTCTTAAAAATTAACTTGCTATGGTTTCTAAAGAAAAAGATGAAATTTCTTCCAATCTCATTTCTGTTCAAAAAGAATTTAGTGATTATAAAGTTGCTTGCAAAGCAAAATTTCCTAAGATTGATGCAAAAGAAATTTCTTCTTTAAAAACTAAAATGGTTGATTTTGAGAAGGTTTTGAAAGATTGTGCTTTTAACACTAAGAAACTTGAAGAAAAGTTTTCTAAAAAGCACACTACTCATGCTAAAGATTCTTATGTAAAGATTTTTCATGCTCACACTTCACACAACACTCATGTTAAATCCACACATGCTCACAAGTCTCACACACACTATGCTTTTAAATATGGTAGAGTGTTGATTAGTATCCAATATTGCATATTTTACATCATAACTCCCATGCATATTACAAATAAATATGTGATTTTTACTCCTCTTCTCTACATATTTGCAGGTACACATTTAAGAGAGAGATTTTCAAATAATCACTTAATTAGCACTAATTAAGTGATTAATCCAAGATTAAGGATAAAGCCAAATTCAAATCCAGATCTAGAGAGATCCACGCAACAAACGAAGATTCCAGATAGACCACGTGGCTAACAACCTCGTAACAAACTTGTAACAGAAATTTGGGATCAAACGGCCACAAAAGTGCCGCGTGTCCTTGCGGATCCGCCGCAAAATCTGGGCCGTTCAGTCCCAGATTTCTGCCACGTGTCCACCTTCTGGAGAGTTCTCTCAGGGTCTATAAATATTGGATCTTCACCTGCGAGAAAAAAACTGATCAGAGAAGAGAGAGAGATTAGTTCTAGGCTTTGTAATTTTCTTAGTTTTAGTTTAGGGTTTGTAACTCTCTATGATCTTCTCCTCCCTAGATTTCATTGCAAGAGAGAGATTGTAAGAGAGAGAGAGCTTGTATCATCAAGAAGTGACACTTGAAGCTATACAAGGATTGATCCATTCTCTACTTCTCTACTTGAGCTTGATTCTAGTTTGCTTTCTTTACTTGCTTTATTACTTGCTTTCTTTAATTCTAGCACTTTAATTCTTGCAATTTACTTCATGCTTTCTTGTATTTTTCTTATGGCTTGTTGTATCTAATTCTTCTCCATGTACTAGCTAACCACTAGCTTAGCTACTTCACTAACTCATGGGTGTTTGCTTGATTTCATCTTGCAAGTGTATGATCTTCTCTTCTCCGACGGTTAAACCACCGTCTTGCAAATGAGAAAGTAATTAGGTCGACACGCTAGACGAATCCATAGCCAACGGAGTGACAACGTTAGGCAAGCTTTCATTATCAAGGAGTTTGGTAAGTCTTGGCAAGCTAGCAAGGTAAGCTAGTCATGGATTGCCTTCTTTAAGTTCTTTTCCTTTTCTTGTTAATACAACATCCACTTCTTGATTTCTTTTCCACTTCCACATGAACATATCCATCTTCTTTTAGTTTCTTTTGCATCACTAAGTTTATAATCAAGAGAAGACTACTAGTTTGATCACTTCACTACCATACGTTTAAAGCTTCTATCGCGAGCTCTCCCTGAGATCCGACTCGGTATAGCCCTAGGCTATAGCGGAGACAAGAAAGGGTACATCAAATACATTCTATACACATAATAAGTAAGTACACTTTCCCGTCTAATCAAAATGGCGCCGTTGCCGGGGAGAGCGACGTATTTTTTTTTGGTTTAAAGTGAAGTACTAAACTATTATTCTTCTCTGTTGCAGGTTACAGGAGAAGAAAACAGGAAATTATTTACTGCAGTAACATCTAAGTGAACCTGGCCCTCTGCTCAAGAAAGCAGAGGCCAGGATTCTTTAATTGTGCCGCGGATCCACAAGAATTGCAGTGGAAACGCGGCACTCCTGAGAGAACTTCTCTCCAGTTTTCTGCAGAGCCTCTGGTTCTGCAAAATACTGCTGGTTCTATACTTGAAATCCTGTGTTGTTCACTGTATTCCTGCTTAATTAAAAAACAGTAAAAAGTTGGTTGATAATTGTTAAAAATTGTTTAGACACTTGCATTTTAGGCACGTGTCTCTTCAATTCTTTACTTTTACTGTTGAAGAGTGCTGGAGGCAAGGTACGTGTTTGCATTGCATAATAGACTAGGACAAACTCTTGCTTGATTTTCTGGCTTAGAGTGAATCTTGGTTATTTTTCTTGTACACTTGCACAATTCAATTCTAAGGGCATACCCGTAAATAAGATAAGGTGGGGGAGGTCATTACCCTTTCCTTAGCCCGAAAACCATAACCCAAGCACTCACTAACCCAAGCCCTAATTTAATAAAAAAGTAGACGTTGGCCCTAGGGACATCTCGGACTCACTTAGGAGATTATCCTAAGGGGGAAAAGTGTTGGAATTTAACTCTTGCAAAATCGGTGTCTAGGAAAGGGGTTGAGGGCCGAAAGCCCGAAGGTTGCTGGTTACTTAATTAAGGAACGTCTCCGGACGGAAAACCTCCCACCAACCTTACCCTTCCCTGGCCGATTAGCTTGTGGTTAGAGTCTACACTGAACCTCCCGTGGACAGTCTATTGTTAGGAGTCGTCTAGGTCTAAGTCTACCCTAACTTAGGTTAGAATTTTTTTCTTTTCTTCTTTTGTTTGTTTGTTTGTTTGTTTGTTTGTTTGTTTGTGATTGTGTGATATGGCTTATAATTACAATTCTTTTCATCCATATGTCACACACACTCCTTATTCGGATAATTCCAACCCGGTGTTTTATAATATGCACCAACCAAATACACCGGGTTGGCCTTATCCGAATCAATACGACCCATACCCCCCATCTAATAATTATAATGTCCAAAATAATTTCAACTCTTTACCGAGTAATTGGGGATTCAAGTACCCCGAGTCAAATTATCAAAATCCTTGTCCATCATATTCACCTTGTCCACCATATTCATTTCCAGAGTCCACTTCATATACTCCTTTTTCTGAACCAATTGAAGAAAAATCTGAGTTACAAAGGAGTATAGAAGCCAATTTACAGAGAGTCGAGCAACAACTTCAAAAATCATTTGTCTCTCCAATTCCACCATATTCTCAAGAATCTTACTCAGTTCCACCTTTTCATTATGAACAACCATTTGTCATGGAACCGAATAATGATTTCTTGTGTGAGTCCACTTTTCCATCATCACATACTTTTGACTCACACTTCCAAGACAACACTTCATCTTTTCATCCAAATAATGAAGTCATCAATTTTGAAAAGATGCTTGAAGACATGACCAATGCTCAAAATGCTAGAAATCGTGACATAGATTTGATGATCCAATCTCTTCATTCTCATCCTCTTTCTAATGTCACTAGCCACTCTAAATCCAAAGAGTCATGTAGTCTTGGAAGTCCAGATTCAATTTCAGCACAATTACCTGAACTTGTCCACACTTCTGATCCAATTGATATTTTGGCAAGTTTTCCTTTTCCTGAAATTGAACTGAAACATGAATTTGATCCTGAACTTTCACTTGATGATTCCAACTTACTTCCTGATTCAATCATGACTTCCACATCTTTACCGGATTTCAATCCATTTCCCAAGTCAGAATTGGATCCATTTCATATCCATTGTGAAATTGAATCACCAATCTTTTATGATGATCACATAGAACTTGGCCAATTCCATACTTCTGAAAATCCCATTGATAAATTGGCAAGTTCTCCACATTTTATTGAACTACATGAGGAATGTGATCTTGAACCCAGACTCAGTGATTCAATTCTTTTTCCTTATTCCATAATGACTCCGGTATCTTTACCTCACATCAATCTTTTCCCGGAGTCAATTTTGGATCCTTTCACAATTCACAATGAAGTTGAATCATCCATCTTTGAGGATCATATTGAACTTGCCCAATTCTACACTTTTGAAGATTCTATTGACATTTTGGCAAGTTCTCCATCTTGTGGAATTGAACTCAATGAGAAATGTGACCTTGATTTTCTCAATCTCTTTACTTCTGAAACTGATTGTACAATTCTTAAGGAAGATGTTGACTTAAGTTTTGAAGAATTGTACGGTGATGAGCTTGAATTTCTTAAAATTGAAAGTAAAGAGATATCACCCATATTAGGTCACATCCCATTGTTGGACAATGATTGTGGACTTGAGTTTTCATTTCTTGACTTGGACCCAATTTGTGAATTCACTTCGACTCCTGCACCATCACTTGACTTAATTCACTTCCCTGAGTCGGTGTTAGTTCCTGTTCATTCCGAGTCCAAGTCGACCATTCTATCATTTCATGCACCATTTTGGACAAGGATCTTGATAAATTTGACTCTGAGATTATTAGGAAAATCTTGAAATTAGATGGGGTCATGTACATAATTAAAATAACACATGCATACATCATTTTAGTGGGTCATATTTTTGCTATTTTTGGTGGGTTCCTGAAAACCCAACGACAAGTTGATTGGGCCATGTTTCGTGGACCAATCCGACCACCACCGGAACCACCACCTTCAGGTAATTTGTTCCTCCCCTTTCCATTTTTTTCATGCATACATATATCATGATGCATTGAGGACAATGCATGAAATAAGTGTGGGGGAGGGTTTACTAACTTAGAGTTTTTAGAATTTCTTTCTTTTACACTTCTTCTAGAGTTTTTAGATTTTCTTTCTTTTACACTTCTTTTAATAAATAATAATAAAAAAAAAAAACTTTTTGAAATAAGAGATAAAGTTTTGATCTATTTTTAAGAAAATTAAGATGTATCTTAGAGATTAAGAAAGCCTTAATTATGACATCTTAAACATAGTTGAAGTAATAGATCTTGTTTGAGATTATAGGATAAGTAAGTAAAATTGGTGAGATATTATTATCTGGAATTTTTTGCCTTAGATAATATGCACTTTACACTTACACATTTCTTGGGATGGAGACAAAGACCAAAAATGCCATATAAATAAAAAAAAAAAGAAAAAAAAGAAAAATATATATAAATAAAGCATCACCTATTAAGCTGGGAAATTGTGCCTCAAGAAGCATGATTACTCACGCCTAACGGTGATCTCACTTATTAAGCTGGATAATTGTGCCTCAAGAAGCATGATTATTCACGCCTAACAGTGATCATATAAATAATCCCCCTTAGTTTTGTGGCCTTTTTTACTCGAGACCTTAAACCCGAGGGATGTTTTCTCATCTGGTGCCCTAAAACCATCTGGTTTGGGAGTCATCGGTTAAAGGCTCGCTACATGGGTGAACTAGAAAGCCTAAGAAAACTAAGGGAAGAAAAAAGCAGAAAAAGAAAAAAATATATATATATAGATAAATAAATGGCTTGATGGTTGGAGTTGAAATCCCAGGAAATCTTCACTTACACGGTGTGCATATTATCTAGGTCTTTTATGAAAGATAAAATATTCAATCCAATTTTGAACTCTTACCTTAATTGATAACAAGATCTTGCATGGATACTAAGTTTAAGGAAGAATGATTATAGGTGGACTTATGACCTAGGATCACTTATATTTTTGCAAAAATAGTTCGTAAACTTGTCTCTTATTCAAAATGCATTTTCAAAATACTAACATTTGTTTTCTTTCTTTATGGATTTTGTGGGTGTAATCCGCTGAAAACCCTCAGGAGACAACACTCCTCCTCTAGGGTAACCTAGAGGTTTAACGGCTTGTTGCACATGCTCAGTGCAATCGCGTCACCTGCGAAAGTGGTGTAATAAACTTGTAGCTTAGTTTTTCTTTTCTTTTCTTTGTTTTGCTCGGGACGAGCAAAAGAATAAGTGTGGGGGTGTGATTAGTATCCAATATTGCATATTTTACATCATAACTCCCATGCATATTACAAATAAATATGTGATTTTTACTCCTCTTCTCTACATATTTGCAGGTACACATTTAAGAGAGAGATTTTCAAATAATCACTTAATTAGCACTAATTAAGTGATTAATCCAAGATTAAGGATAAAGCCAAATTCAAATCCAGATCTAGAGAGATCCACGCAACAAACGAAGATTCCAGATAGACCACGTGGCTAACAACCTCGTAACAAACTTGTAACAGAAATTTGGGATCAAACGGCCACAAAAGTGCCGCGTGTCCTTGCGGATCCGCCGCAAAATCTGGGCCGTTCAGTCCCAGATTTCTGCCACGTGTCCACCTTCTGGAGAGTTCTCTCAGGGTCTATAAATATTGGATCTTCACCTGCGAGAAAAAAACTGATCAGAGAAGAGAGAGAGATTAGTTCTAGGCTTTGTAATTTTCTTAGTTTTAGTTTAGGGTTTGTAACTCTCTATGATCTTCTCCTCCCTAGATTTCATTGCAAGAGAGAGATTGTAAGAGAGAGAGAGCTTGTATCATCAAGAAGTGACACTTGAAGCTATACAAGGATTGATCCATTCTCTACTTCTCTACTTGAGCTTGATTCTAGTTTGCTTTCTTTACTTGCTTTATTACTTGCTTTCTTTAATTCTAGCACTTTAATTCTTGCAATTTACTTCATGCTTTCTTGTATTTTTCTTATGGCTTGTTGTATCTAATTCTTCTCCATGTACTAGCTAACCACTAGCTTAGCTACTTCACTAACTCATGGGTGTTTGCTTGATTTCATCTTGCAAGTGTATGATCTTCTCTTCTCCGACGGTTAAACCACCGTCTTGCAAATGAGAAAGTAATTAGGTCGACACGCTAGACGAATCCATAGCCAACGGAGTGACAACGTTAGGCAAGCTTTCATTATCAAGGAGTTTGGTAAGTCTTGGCAAGCTAGCAAGGTAAGCTAGTCATGGATTGCCTTCTTTAAGTTCTTTTCCTTTTCTTGTTAATACAACATCCACTTCTTGATTTCTTTTCCACTTCCACATGAACATATCCATCTTCTTTTAGTTTCTTTTGCATCACTAAGTTTATAATCAAGAGAAGACTACTAGTTTGATCACTTCACTACCATACGTTTAAAGCTTCTATCGCGAGCTCTCCCTGAGATCCGACTCGGTATAGCCCTAGGCTATAGCGGAGACAAGAAAGGGTACATCAAATACATTCTATACACATAATAAGTAAGTACACTTTCCCGTCTAATCAAGTGTATAGATGTACCTATTGTGGTAAGAATGGACATTTGGCTAAGTTTTGTTATGACCAAGTAAACAGATCAAATAATCTTGTTTGGGTTCATGGCACTAACCCTTTTGGACCCAAGAAAATGTGGGTACCAAAATCAAGTCCTAAGCTATTTGATGTAGGTACACACCAAGCCTCCAAGACGTAAGGAGCGGTGGTACCTTGATAGTGGTTGTTCGAGACACATGACATGGGATATCAACAACTTTACAACCCTATCAAGGTACATGGAAGGTGGCACCGTCACCTTCGGGGATGACTCCAAGGGTACTATCATCGGTATAGGTAACATTCAAATTGGTGCATCTTCTATTATAGAAAATGTTGTTCTTGTTGATGGTTTAAAACATAACTTGCTTAGTATAAGTCAACTTTGTGATCGTGGACTTAAAGTTGTTTTTGATGACTCTTCCTGCAAGATTTTTGATTGCGAAACCAATGATTGTATTCTCACCGGATTTCGTGATGATAATGTTTATATTATTGATATGCTTAATTTGGATTGTTCTACTAAATGCTTGAATATTTTTGATGAAAATTCTTGGCTTTGGCATAGAAGATTAGGACATGCATCTTTTGAACATCTTTCTAGGATTAATTCTAAGGAATTGGTGAAGGGTATTCCTTACTTGAAATTTGAAAAAGACCGCATTTGTAGTGTGTGCCAACGTGGGAACAAACCAAGTCTTCCTTCAAACCAATCAAGGATATTATGTCAACAAGGCCATTAGAATTAATTCATATGGATCTTTTTGGACCAACTAAAACTAAAAGCTTAAATGGTAGTAGATATGCATTTGTTTTAGTTGATGATTTTTCCCGATTTACTTGGGTTTTCTTTTTGGAAAATAAAGATCAAACTTTTTCTCATTTCAAGATTTTTCGAAAAAGGGTTGAAAAAGAAAAAGGTTTTTCGATTTTGAAGAAAAGGAGTGATAGAGGTGGTGAGTTTGTTAACCAACTCTTCATGACTTATTGTGATCAAAAGGGAATTAAGCATGAAATGTCATGTCCTAGAACTCCACAACAAAATGGAGTTGTAGAAAGGAAAAATAGAACACTTCAAGAGATGGCTAGGACAATGATAAGTGAATATGACCTCCCTCAATATCTATGGGTCGAGGCCGTAAACACCGCATGCTACATATCAAATCGTATTTATTTGTGTAAAAATTCTTCCAAAACATCTTTTGAAATGTATCATTCTAGAAGACCTAATGTTTCATATTTCAAAGTTTTGGATGCAAGTGTTTTGTTTTAAATACTAGAGATAATTTGGGTAAATTTGATGCTAAGGCTTATGAAGCTATTTTTGTTGGATATTCTTCTACTAATAAAGCTTATAGAGTATTCAATAGATCTTCCCTTACCATTGAAGAATCCATGCATGTTAAATTTGAAGAATCTAATGTGGTTGTTGAGAATGTTGTAGAAATTGACCCATTAAGTGAAGACATGGAGAGACTATCCTTGAAGGATTCACCCGCTCAAGAAGAAAAGCAAGAACCCATTGGTGATGTTCATAAGGATGAAGTGAAAGATTCTCAACCACTTCCTAAAGATTGGAGATACGCTACAAATCACCCCAAGGAACTCATCATAGGTGATGTATCTAAGGAGGTAACAACTCGCTCCAAGCTCCATGACTTATGTGGTAACTTTGCATTCATTTCTCATTTTGAACTTAAAAGCATTCTCGAAGCCGAGACGGACTCATATTGATTGCTAGCCATGCAAGAGGAACTCAATCAATTTGAGCGCAACCAAGTTTGGCATCTTATTCCTAGGCCCCACGATAGACCAATAATTGGTACTAAGTGGATCTTTAGAAATAAGTTGGATGAGTTCGGAAATGTCATTAGGAATAAAGCTAGGTTAGTGGCCCAAGGTTACACTCAAGTTGAAGGAATTGACTTTGAGGAGACCTTTGCACCCGTAGCACGGCTTGAAGCCATACGGATAACACTAGCTTTTGCATCTTTTAAAAATTTTAAACTTTTTCAAATGGATGTGAAAAGTGCATTTTTAAATGATTTTATAAATGAAGAAGTTTATGTTGAACAACCTCCTAGTTTTGTTGATCATGTTCATCCAAATTTTGTTTTTAAACTTGATAAAGTTTTGTATGGATTGAAACAAGCTCCAAGAGCTTGGTATGAAAGGCTTTCTAGTTTTCTCATTTCAAATGATTTTGTTAAAGGCAAAGTAGACACAACTCTTTTTACTAAGCATGTTGATAATGACATTTTAATTGTGCAAATTAATGTTGATGATATAATCTTTGGTTCTACTAATGAGTTTTTATGTAAGGAGTTTGAAAAGGTTATGCAAAGTGAGTTTGAAATGTCTTCCATGGGTGAATTGAATTTCTTCCTTGGACTCCAAATCAAGCAATTGTAAGATGGGAATTTCATATGTCAAGCTAAGTATGCAAAGGAACTCATAAAGAAGTTTGGACTTGAATGCTCAAAAGTTTGCAACACTCCCATGGCAACTACAACCAAGCTTGATAAGGATGAACAAGGTAAAAATGTTGATATTAAATTGTATAGAAGCATGATAGGTAGTCTTTTGTATTTGACGGCAAGTAGGCCGGACATAATGTTTAGTGTGTGTCTTTATGCTAGATTCCAATCGTGTCCTAAAGAGTCCCATCTTATTGCGGTAAAACGCATTATTCGTTATATTAAGGGCACAATTGGAATGGGTTTATGGTATCCGAAAACAGGAGATTTTTCAATGACAAGTTATTCAGATGCTGACTATGCGGGTTGTAGTGTAGATAGAAAGAGTACTAGTGGGATATGTCAATTTCTTAGTAATTGTCTTGTTTCATGGTCCTCTAAGAAGCAAAATTCCGTAGCTCTATCAACCGCCGAGGCGGAGTATGTTGCAGCGGGGGCTTGTTGTGCGCAAGTCCATTGGATGAAACATACTCTCCTTGATTATGATTTGCATTATGATCTATAAAAATTTTTTGTAACAATACTAGTACTATTCATATGACCAAAAATGCAAATCAACATAGTAAGACCAAGCACATTGAGATTAGGTATCACTTTCTTAGAGATCATTTTGAGAAAGGTGATATAGATATTGATTATGTTTCTACGGATTTGCAATTTGCCGATATTTTTACTAAACCACTTGATTTTGCTAGATTCTCCTTTATTTGTGGTGAACTTAATATTTGTGTTATTGAATAAAAGTTTTTATCCTTTTTGATGTATGACAAAAAGGGGGAGAATAAGGTTTGAGTTTGTATTGTTTTTGTTTTTACAAAGTGTTTATGATTTTCTTGTATTTAAAGTTTGTGTGTTTTGCAAGTGTTTTATAGTTTTGCAAGTGTTCTATACCTCATGATTTTTAGTTTCATGGTTTTGCTTGCATATTGCATTGTTTAAATATAGCATAATTTAAGGGGAGCTTAGATCTCTCTTTTATTTTAAAAATAGCCTATTTGTTTTGTCATCATCAAAAAGGGGGAGATTGTTGGCCCAAAAGGTTACACTCTCCATTTGTTTAGAGTTTTGATGATAACAAAACAAATAAGAGCTAGTTGGTACTAATAAGTTTGTTCAAGATAAGTTTCAGGTTTTATACCATGTTTGGAAGCCATTGCTTAGCTATTACAAGATCTTCTAGGATTCATGGAGTAAAGAAGTCTTAAGGCACATCAAGGAAGGATCATAGAAGAGAAGGCTCTAGCAAGACTTTTTCATGGCTCAAGACTTCAAGATTGCTCAAGATAATTCATTAGTTTTGTTAAAAAATAGTGATTAGGATTGAAGCTCTATATTCCAACACACACGTTTTTGCGCACATGCATTTCCTAGAAATATTTCCTATAAAGATATACAAAATATTTAATACAAAGACTTTTGTTTATAAACTCAATTTTAGGCATTATACATGTTTCATATCAAAAATATTTTATTACATATCAAAATCTCCTTAAAATTGTGTTTGAATTTTAGCTTTTGGCCTGAGCCGGTCGATCGTCACTATGTCAGGTCAAACTGGTCGACCGACCCAATCGACTGGTATTTTGTCTGTTTTAATGTATCAGTGTGCATGTTTACCGGTCGACCGGACTGTCGACCGGAGCCCTTCGGTCGACCGGGCGGCGGGCCGACTGAAGTGGTGCTACTCTCTGTTTGTTTCGGCCGACCGGGCGGTCGACCGATAGCCTGCAACGGCTCTTTTTATTTGAATCACGGTCGACCGGCCGGCCGACCGAGGTAAGCCGTTTCAGCCATAACAGCTAGTTTTTTAAACACGTTTTAAATTCGTGTTTTTCGTTTTTAAACATATTTAGGGGATATTTTATGGGTCAAAATCTTCCTTATTGATATTATATGTGTTACCTTTTGATCCCTAACCCTATCCTATAAATAGTGGTAATTAGGGCTATGTTTTCAACAACAAGAAAAACAATCAAGCTATATACAAAAATTTCAAAGTCTTCAAAAGTTTTCAAGAGAGTTTGGTCCTTGGTTTTTGTACTGAAGATTCTCTCATCGCTAAAGTTTTATTTTCTAAACTCTCTCTAGTTCATTTCCTTTTTCACTTACACTATTTTGAGCTTCAATTCTAACCATTACTCTACAGGGCTCTTGTAAGGAAAAGAGACGTTTGCAAAAGATAGTTTGTGGTCTTTTGATCACTAAGAGAGAATTTGTACTTGAGATTGTAGAGTTGGGTACTCCGGTGTATTTTTAACCTCTTTGTGAAGTTGTAGTTGTTAGAAATCCTTCTGGGTGAAGGCGGGGACGTAGAGCTGGGTGCTCGAACCTCGAAAAAATTCTTCGTGTTTGCGTTTGGTTTACTTGCTCTTACTTGCTCTTAATTCTTGCTAAGTCTATATTCATTACTTTATCTACTTGCTTCACATTTTCTTTTCAACATTGTACTTGCTCTTCATTTTCATAGTTATATTCACTTGTTGCATCATATTTTTTAAAGTGTGCATTGATTAGCATAATCACTTATTCACCCCCCTCTAGGTGATTTTCAATAGGCTTAGAGCTTGTGCATACCCGGCAGAAATAAATAGGAGAAGTAGGGGCGCTAATACACCCCACAAATTCCCTGATGGCCGCCAGGTGATCCCTCAAGAATGTGGCCACGCGTGACACGATATGACCACCATAAACATGAAACTCCTCCAAATCTAATGCAAGTTGTCTTATTTATAACTTATTATGTAATTATCAATTTATAGGAATAGCAGGAGCAGGACAAGTTCAGGAATTCAGGAGTACATGTATAACAGGATATAGGTCACCACTGTATATGATATAGGATAAGAGGTACATGGTTCCTGTAAATGTGATAATCACAGATCAAGTGTTAACATAATAGGTGACAGGTGATAAGTGATAGCATAAAAGGGGGCAGGTGATAAGTGATAGCATAACAGGTGGCAGGTGTCAAGTAAGAACATGACAGGTATCAGGTTTCAGGTAATTAATAGATCAGGTGACATGATACAGGAAAACAATATAGTTAAATTAAATATTTCAAACTCTACACAATTATCAATAAAGGAGTTAATAGAACTATCAAGTAGGCAAGCGAGTATGCAGAGGAAGGAAAGTTCCAAGAGAGAGAAAGAGAGAAGAGAGAAGAGAGGGGGGGCAGCAGCCCCCTGCTCACGCACAGGGCCCGGGGGCCCCCACGGCCTGGCCGTAGGCCAGGCGCCGCTGGGGGCGCCGCCGGCCAGCCGCCGAGGAAGAGGGGGTAAGGTTTTTGGGTTGTGTTGGAGGTGATGGATGGAGATTATGGTGGTGATGCTTGTGGTGGTGTTGAAATTGATGGAGGAGGTAATGAAATTGGGGGAGATGGGAAAATGAGAATGTGGTGGGAGTTGAGATTGAGGAAGAGGGAATTTGGTTGTGGTGATGGGGAATTAGAAGAAGAAGAAGAAGAATATGGAGATAGAGGTGGGTTTCATGAAATTGATAGAGGTGGTGGAGATTAGGGGAGATGGAGATGGAGAGGGAGTATGGGGGTGGCTACTAGAATTGGACGCCAACCATAGGGTTGCCAGAGTTTGGAGGAAGGTGGTGATGGTTGTGGTAGTGGAGGAATTAAAGAGAAGAAGAGGGTGGTTGTGATGAATGTTAAAGAAGATTGAGGTAGTGATATTGGTGTTGAGGTTGAGAGAGGAGGAGAATGGGGGAGTGGGGCCCCTGCGTATGTTGCCAAAGGGGGTCACCGGCCAAGTGAGGGGCACTGGTGGTGGTGGTGGAAGCGTCGGCCAAGGGGAGAGAAGAGAGAGAGTGAAAGATGAAGAGAAAGAGAGTGAGATTAAGAGAGAAAGAGAGTGATTGAGAGAGATGTGATGGGGGATGGCCACATAAAATGGCAGGTGGAGTGGCTCAGCCACGTGGGAGCCAGGGAAAAGAAAAAGAAAGAAAGAGAAGTAAGGGAAGAAAGAAAGAGGAAGAAAAAGCGAATATAAATATATTATTATAATAGGAGAATTTTTTAGTAATTCAGAAAAAATCTCCAAAAATGCATTAAACTAGAAAATATGATTTTAAGAAACAATATGGAAGCGAATTTTAGAAATTCAACTCTGTTTGTAAATTAAAAAATCCTAGAATCGACCAGCAATACGGTCGACAGCAATTTGAAGATTTTGTAATTTAATTCGAAAAAATTTAAGAAAATCATGAAAATTTAAAATATTAAAAAACGATATTTAAAACTGAAACCGATCAAATCTGACTACCGGAAAGACCAAATTGGGCAATGCAGTAGGATCGGTCCCCGGTTCAGACTAGGGCAGACTCTGAGCCCACGAATTTGGATCCAATGCAAAAAAGTCGCATAAATATTCATAAAACAAAAATAAATATAGGAAGTAAATCAAAAAATACGATCGAGAAATCAAAATACGTAACTAAGTACGTATTCTGAGAACAGAGTGTTACATTCCATCCACCTTACAAAAAATTTCGTCCTCAAAATTTCGATAAGGGGAAGACGAATACAAAAACGATAGGGATCAGGATTATACCACTTAAGATATGAATAACTAAGGGTAATGCTCATAATACGACTGATCGATAACTCAGGACCTGAATGTCTTCTGTACTTTCTGCTGTATAATTCTTCTGATGATGTCATATAATACTGACCTGATATCACTTCTTTATCTTAGAGGCACGATGATGAGTTTATAAAAGAATCCTGATGTGTTGCATGCTTAATATTACTTTGTGAACAGACCAGAATACCGAAGAAAAGAAAACCTGATAATTTTGAGCATAAATAAAGAAGATCGGCAATTAAGAATTTTGAATACTGGGTGTCGATCACTTTGAAAGATATAACCAAGAATATAGAATACCCCTAGAGAAACCCGAATACCGACTTCTGGATAATAATCTGGCTACAGAATGATTCCAAGAATACACGAGCTTCATAGAATTGGTCAAAGAGATCATATAATAGATTAGTAATGCCCTCTGCCGCTACATTTCCCAGTCTATCCATATCTTAAGTTGGTATAAAGAAGACAGAAATTGGAAAGTGAACGGATTGAAAGGATTCGAGAATCAAAGGACAGATGATCAAAAAGGAATAGATAACTCTGTACTTGTAGTTGGGCTATATAACCAGGATCCATGCAATCTAGTTGCAAATTTCTTTGCCATTAATTTGCCATCTAGATGTACTGAGAATGTGAGAGCCTAGGCTCTCATACCATCCTGTAACGCCCCTTTCTGAGGGTACAGAGACGTTACTGTGACGTATATACGTAGGTCAAAAATATCCTCACATATATACGCTAAGCATCAGTACGTGCCAGAATCAGAGTATGAAAGTATGTCGTGCATTATATATTCTAACATATAAGTACAATTATAAAGTTATCACAGGATATGACACAATAATACAAGAATATTACATCACCGATAGGCGCAAATGTAAGAAATAAAGAAATATATAATAATGAACTTTACAAAAGGCGTTCACAAGTCACAAAGGGAAAACTCGAGAACTGAGGAGGGGGCTTGGAAGGATAGGGCCTCAGATGGTCTGCCGATGATTCAGGCTTTCGCTGCGCATCTATAATTAATAACCGGGAAAATTCACAAGCTCCAAGCTCTGAGATCTGGACATGCAGATCCAGGGGAGTCAGAACTCCCCAACGAGTGGTGTGATGGAGACCAATTGGCAGCAGGGGCAAGCACACGTGTATCGATAAATCTGAGTCAAAAGAGCATGTATTGAAAACTGTGTCATGAGCACATGCATACAGGAGCAAGTATAAAGGTGGAAAGTAAAGCAGATAAGGCAACACCAACTATCTCCTAAACTAACATAAAATCAATAAAATTGAATAAAATCGAATACGAGCAAAATCAACCATATGAGCTTATGTCACGGCTCATGAGACTAGTACTCGAAGAAATAATCCAAAAAAAAAACCCTCATCTATATACCTTTATCCCATGTTACCGTAATCCGAGCGTATACAACCCAAGTTGCAAAACAACACAACAAATTGAATATTAGCGTCTTATTATAATTGGGGCCATCTAAGTTGTAAGTTTTAGTATGCGTCCCATTCCACATACTTTTACCTACAACTTATAAAGTCTGTTATTTGGAAACTGATGGAGTTCGACGAACTATGTTTAGAATGGGTCCCGTACATGCCCGGGACAATGGTTCAGGAGTATTCGGTGCTGAGTTGGAACGTACTGCTAAGTACGGGACTTAATATGCGCCCGAAAAGGAATAGGGTATCGCAAATCTCGTAGAAATAGGCCTAGGACTTGTGCATACCCTACAGGAATAAAAAGGAGGAGTAGGGGTGCCAGTACACCCCACGGATTCCTTAGTGGCCGCTAGGTGATCCCTCAAGAATGTGGCCACGCGTGACACGATATGACACCATAAACATGAAAATATTCGAGACCCATCAGTTTCTCCCAAACCCGGTGCAAGTTATTTTATTTATAATTTATTATGTAATTATCAATTTATGAGTATATCAGGAGTAGGACAAGTATAATGATCAGGGTAAAACCAACACTTGAAAAATGTGTATTTTAAAATCAGTGTAAAAATGTGTGTGCTTTGGCTTCCTCGATACTTCCGTTATAGCATATAGGCTATATGGGTCGAATTCACAAGGATGGGAGGCGATAAAGACGTTAACAGTTTGTTCATGTTGGTTATTAACAAGTTCTTTGTTAAAGAAAGAGAAAAGAAAAAGGAAAAAAACTAGATGTGATAGGTGGAGAAGGCGATGAAAACGACAATGTGAAAACAAATAGAGGAGTGGTGATCAGTAAATCAAAAGCAAGTAAATAGAAAGGAAGTGAAAAGTGAAGTGATTTTAAAATGGGTTTAAAAACAAATAGAAAAGAAGTTAAAACTTGTGGTGAAGAAGATGAAAACAATGGTAAACTAAGAAGGCGATGAAACAACGATAGAAAAATGATAAAGGGGTTTTGAAATTGGTTTTTAAAACAAAGTAAAGAAAAGAAAAAAATGATGAAAGAAAGCTCATGGCTATTAACTACTAATTGCTCCACTAACATGCTAACCTCTTAGTGATAGTTTGATCAGCAAAAGCAAGTACAAGAATAAGTAAAAAGAGTGTGGATCGATGTTACTGCTTTTGCGATTCTTCCGTAGCAGCGAAGTGGCTATACGGGTCGTATCCACAAGGAGGGAGAGCGATGAAAGCTTGATGCGGCTTCTTTGTTCTAGAAAAGAGAAAATTCTTTGTTTTAAATAAAGAATTGGAAAATGAAAACAAGTTGGTTTTAAGAATTGTCTGAAAATGATTTGGTGGTTTGTAAAGTTGGATTTCTTAATGGTAAAAACGCATGGCTAACTTTCTACTAAGTGCTCCCACTAATCTCTAACTTCTTGAAAATATAGCCTCACGATGGATCATAGGAAAGCATATACCTTATGTATAGGAACTATTCACGTGGAAATCGAGTGAAACTTCTTCCTATAACTTAGCTTTACACGACAAAATCTCAGACATTCTCTTATCAAGATCCAATAGAAGGCGAGAGTAAGGGAAGACTCGAGTGCACTAATGGTATCGGCAAAGTTAAAAGGAAAAATCTTTAATTTATAACAAGTAAAGTAGACAACTTATAGATCATCAAAAACCCATTAAGAATGAAATATAAGAAAGTAAATACTTGTAGGTAAGTTAGAGTTAGAACCCTTGTCTTAAGATCTCATAGCTCTCGTTTGCATAAGGCTTGTTTGACACTATTGACTCATTTGGGTTTATCAATCAAGTATTAGAGATTAGTGGGTTAGTAGTTAGTTAGCCGTGCTATGGAGAAGTTAGTTAGACATACTTGAGAAAAAAAACAACAAAAGAAAGGAGGTAAAGCGAGGGAGTTACACTACAACAAGAAAGTAAAAACAAATGGAAAGCACAAGTAATGGAAAGAAGAAAGAGAAATAGTTACTTGTATTAGCTTGTCACCCTTCAAATATAACTCTTACACACTCTCTCTTTCACTCTAATGGCTAAAACTAAAACTAGAAGAAGAAGAAAACTAAAATAACTACAATCCTAAAAATAAGATTACAACAACTTGCTCTAACTCTGGATATCTCCCAACTGAAGCCCCAGGGGGTATTTATAGGCAATATGGGAAAGGGGGCCAGGGGGATGACCCCTGGCCCAAAGCGCAGGCGCACGCGTGCCCATAGGGTCGCGGAAATGCGGCCCTGCCAGGGCAGCGTCTGCCTGGCTTCGGGTAACGCGTCGTCCCATCAATCCTCTATCGTCTGGATCTCTTGGATTCAGGATTTGATACCCTGAGCTGATAAAATCTTTACTCTAAAGTTAATGGCTACTTGGTAGGCCTTTAATCATCCCTTAATTAGTGATTTAGGATCTTCTTCTTCATATGCACCCATGGACCTAGGATCAAACAAGCAAATCTTTATCAGCAGAATTTTACATCAAATAAATATGTGAATGTGATGAAAATTATGCAAAATTAGAGACTAATCACACTCCCACACTTATCTTTTTGCTCGTCCCGAGCAAAATAAAAATAAGAAAATTATTACACCACTTTCGCAGGTGACGCGATTGTACTGAGCATGTGCAACAAGCCTTTAAACCTCTAAGTTTTATCTAGAGGAGGAGCGTTGTCTCCTGAGGGTTTTCAGCGGATTGCACCCACAAAATTCAGTAAGTGAAAAATCTCCTTCAAGAAAAAGAATTTTCAATCATCTAAGTAAAAATGACCGAATGGTGTAAGGATTAGGTTTAACCCGCATAAGTCCTATATTTCAGCCTTCATAAAAGAAAAAATTATGGATTTTTTCTTAAATTTAGAAAGGATCTTGTACTTCTAACTCATTCTATTATTTTGCTTTAGATAGATATACATAATGTGTAAGCATGATTTGCTTGTGATTTTTCAACTTAACTTTGAATATTATTTAATTTTATTAATGTTTATTTATTATTCTTGGTTTCATTAGGCTTTCTACTTCACTTATGTAACACATATCAAACCGATGACTCCCAAACCAAATGGTTTCAGGGTACCAAGTAGAAAAACACCCCTCAGGTAAAATATGCAAGTAGAGTAGGCCATGAAATCAAGATTTACTTATTATTCTTTTTCTTCTTTTTTTTGGCGTGAGTAATCATGCTTCGTGAGGCACAATATCCAGTTTTTTTCTCTTCAGAGTTGTGTCTCTAAATCTCAAGCATGTGTGTGTAGTTTATGCATATTCTTCTAAGGCTAAATAAAAGAAATAAGTTATTTTCCTTATCCCTTCCAACTCTTAGTTAAACCAATGTTTTAGACAAAAATAAAGATTCATTAATAAGGTTCCCTTAATTCTTTCAACCTTTGGTATTTTTATAAAGAGTATAAAAATTCATTTTTCGTTTAGGAGTTTTTTTTAAATAAAAAGAAAAAATAAAAGTGTTAGCACCCCCCACCCCACACCTATCTAATGCATTGTCCTCAATGAATGTGGATGTAAATACAAAGACAATAAATAGGGTGAAGAAATAATGTCATCGTCTTCGTGGACTTGGGCCGGCCAAGGGCGAATAGGCTAAAGAAATATCAAAAAATGAATGTAGAAGGGGTAAGTATATAAACAATAAGAATATATATACACACACACACACACACACACACACACACACACACACACACACACATATTGTGGCCAGTTGTATGACGGGTGAAAAAGAGTCAGCACACTATCACCCGGAGTTATCGGCTCAGTGGTCAAGAAGGGCTTCAGTCTTTACCCGTTCACTTTGAATTCTCGTATTGGACTTAGGACCTACAATAATTACAACACTGTATGGAAAAACGGTGCGCACGATGAACGATCCAGACCAACGAGTCATTAGCTTTCTCGTGAAAATATGAAGCCTCGAGTTGTACAGCAGAACCTTGTCTCCCAGGGTAAAGTTTTTCCGGGTTATGATCTGGTCATAGAAAAGTTTAGTCCTGCTTTTGGTAATTCGGGCATTCTCATAGGCTTCATTCCATATATCTCCTCTAATTCTACGATCTGCAGTCTCCTTAGCTCACTGGCCTTACTCAGATCAAAATTGAGTTGTTTAATGGCCCATAGGGCATGGTGTTCTAATTTGACTGGTAGATGACAGGCTTTTTCAAATACGATTCGATAAGGAGACATCCCCAGAACTGTCTTAAAAGCACTGTGGTAAGCCCACAATGCATCGTTAAGTTTGACCGACCAATCCTTTCGGTTTGTCCGACAGTCTTTTTTAAAATGAGCTTGATTTGACGATTGGTGACTTTGACCTGCCCATTTGTCTGGGGATGATACGAAGTAGATAACTTGTGATTGATGGAATATTTCTGCATCAGAGCTTCAAAAACTCTATTGCAGAAATGCGATCCATTATCACTAATTATTGCTCTAGGGGTGCCAAATCGGGAGAAGATATTTTCTTCGAGAAATTTGATAACCACTTTTTTGTCATTGGTCTTTGTAGGCACAGCTTTTACCCATTTAGAGACATAGTCTACAGAAGCAAAAATGAACTGGTTGTCGAAGGAATTAGGGAATGACCCCATGAAGTCGATACCCCAAACATTAAAAATTTCAACTTCAAGAATCGGGTTCAGGGGCATCATGTCTCTTCTAGAAATTTTTCCGATCTTCTGACAATTTGTACATGACTTACAAAAATGGTATGAGTCTTTAAACAAAGTGGGCCAGTAAAATCAACTTTGTATAACCTTCTCTGCAGTCTTGTGGGGACCGAAGTGTCCTCCGCATGCAAGTTCATGGCAAAAGCTTACGCACTCCTCTGTTCTTCCTCTGGTATGCACGTCTAATAATCTGGTCAAACAATAATTAAAAAGATACGGCTCTTCCCAGAAAAAGTACCGTACTTGGACAAAGAAATGACATTGGTCTTACTTTGTCCAGTCAGCGGGTAATTGTCCAGTGGCCAGGTAATTGACGATGTTCGCATACCAGGGTTCCTTAAAAATGGCGAGGATGTGCTCGTCTGAAAAATCCTCATTGATCGGTGCTTGTATGATTGGTGCGCTCAGAATTCGTGACAAATGATCTGCAACTACATTTTCTATACCTTGTTTATTCAAATTTCCAGGTCAAATTCTTGAAGCAAAAGGATCACCGAATCAATCGGGTTTTAACTTCCTTCTTGGTCATGAGATATTTTAGTGCTGAATGATTCGTAAAAATCACCATCTTCAAACCTAACAAGTAGGGCCGGAACTTCTTTAATGCAAAGACAACGGCCAAGAATTCCTTCTCAGTCGTTGTATAATTCTGTTGGGCGTCATTCAAGGTCCTACTCGAGTAATAAATCACGTGCTGCCTATTATCGATGCGCTATCCTAGAACAGCGCCAATAGCAAAATCAGAGGCATCGCACATGATTTCGAACGGTTGGGCCCAATTAGGAGCAGAAATAATAGGCGTAGAAATAAGTTCTTACTTAAGCTTCCCCCATAACTTGAAACATTCATCGTTAAAATCAAAGGGCACGTCCTTACCGAGCAAGTTGGTTAAGGGCCTAGTGATATTGCTAAATTCTTAATGAACCGTCGGTAGAACCCAGCATGCCCTAGAAAGGATCTAATATCCTTGATGCTTTTGGGTGGTGGAAGCTTAGCAATCACTTCAACTTTAGCCTTGTCCACTTCAATGCCTCTCCTAGAATCTCATGGCCTAAGACAATCCCCTGTCTTATCATGAAGTGACATTCTCCCAGTTTAGAGTTAGGTTCTTCCCCTTACATCTTTGTAGCACTAACTCTAGGTAATGGAGACACTGATCAAATGAATCTCCGTAGATGGAGAAGTCATCCATGAAAATCTTAAGAAAACATTCCACCAAAACAAACTGATTATACACCATTGGAATGTCGCAGGAGCATTGCATAATCCAAAGGGCATGCGCCGATAAGCGAAGGTTCCGAACGGGCAGGTGAACGTGGTCTTTTCCTGGTCTTCTGCAGCAATGGGGATTTGATTATATCCTGAGTACCCATCTAGGAAGCTATAGTACTCATGTCCATCCAATCGTTCCAGAATTTGGTCGATGAAGGGTACCGGGAAGTGGTCTTTACGAGTGGCTGAATTCAACTTTCTATAGTCGATACAGACACGAACCTTGGTAGGCAGTCTTGTCTGCATGAACTCTTTTTACTCATTTTCAACCACCGTAAAGCCAGCTTTCTTTGGGATCGCATGAACAGGGCTAACCCATTGGCTATCAGAAATGGGATAAATGATCCCATTATCTAATAGTTTCAAAATTTTCGCTTTAACGGCCTCTTGCATGAGTGGGTTAAGTCTACATTGTGGGTCCTCCTAGGGGTTGCTTCATCGGTCACATGGATTCTATGTTGCACTATGGCTGGACTTATCCCTTTGATATCCTTCATCGTCCATCCAATGGCTTCTCTATGTCTTTTCAAAATAGACATTAGCTGTCCTCTTGTTGCTCGTCAGGTGGAATGCTATGATGACTGGTAAGGTGTTCTTTCCACCTAGGTAGGCGTACTTGAGGTGTTCAGGTGAGGCTTTTAGCTCTAGAGAAGGTGTTGCTTCATTGGAGGCAATCTCTGCATTTTCAATCCTATGATGAGGTATACTTGGCTTGATGCCCAATCTACTGCTGAATCTATGATCTGATCTAGATTAAAATCCTCAGCCTGCAGAACAAACTCTGCCTCCGGTTCTATCTCCATACTTTCCTCATGCTCACTGGTCAGATTTTTATTGGAATTGATCTCAAATGTTTGATCATTGACATCCCTAGGTTGTCTTTCAAGATTGAAGACATTGACTTCCTTCGTCATATCTCCAAAGTTCAATCTCATGGACCCGTTCCTACAGTTAATTATGGCATTGGCTGGAGCAAGCAAATGGCGTCCTAAGATGACTGGAGTTTGAGACCGTAGATTTGACACAGGTTGGGTCTCAAGCACAATGAAGTCAACGGGATAGATGAAATTCCCGACCAAGATAAGTTTGTCTGTCCCCTTCGGGATCTTCACAGATCGGTCAGCTAGCTGAATGGTGACTCGAGTTGGGCTTAGCTCGCCGAACTCAAGTTGCTGGTATACTGAGAGAGGTAGCAAGTTGATACTTACTCCCAGGTCAAGAAGTGCTCTACTAATTTCGGTCTGTCCTATAGTGCAGGAGATTGTGGGACATCCGGGATCCTTGTATTTCACCAGAATAGGACCAGACAGAATTTCACTTATATTAGTTGCCAAGAACACTTTCTTGAGCACATTTGTCTTTCTCTTCATAGTGCACATATCCTTAAGAAATTTTGCATAAGCTGGGACTTGTTGGATAGCATCAAGAAGAGGCACATTCAATTTGACCTGACTGAATATCTCTAGCATCTTCTCTATGTGCATATTATTATTTTTATTCCTAAGCCTATTGGGAAAGGGTGCTACAGGCTTATGAACTTATTCAGTAGCTTTATCCTTGTCAGATGTTTGTGGAGCAGTTTGGGAAGAACTAGCAGATGTGGAGGCTGGAGTAGGATCAGGATGGACTGGATTTTTATGTTGGTAGACCTGGTTGTCTACCTTCTTTCCAGATCGAAGTGTGTGAACAACATTGCACTGGTTGATCGATGATCCTGAATTTCATATGCTTGATTGGAAGTTTTTTGGTTAACTAGCGGCTGACTAGGTAAAGTACCCTTTGGTATTTAACTTAGGAAGCTAGCTAATTGGCTCATCTGCATTTTCAATCTCGATATAACTTGTGAATGGTTGTTTAGTGTTTGTTCCTGATTTTGCATAAAAGCGGTTTGGGACTTCATAAAATCTTTCATGCTCTGCTCCAATTTACTGAACTTCTTTTCCATTAAGGAATTTTGGGAGGAGGAAGATGGAGCTTGACTGGAAAATTTGGTGGAGGACTGGATGGTGAAAATTGTTGGAGAAATTAGTCCTAGGAGGATTGTTCTGGGCCCAGGAGAAATTCAGGTGATTCCTCTAACCTGGATTGTATGTTTGTGAGTAGGGATTATGCGGCGGCTGAGAGTAGGCCGCGTTTAGGTGTTTCGGTGGCACTTGCTGGGCACGGAAAATGGGGCACTCTTCAAAGACATAGTTTGGTGCCTGACAGTAAGAAAAACCCAGATTGTGAATTGATGGGGTTGATTTGGTTGACATCGACTGGCTCTTTTTTCTCTAGAGCCTCTATTCTCCTCATTAGGGTTGTAATCTTAGCCTCGGCAGCTATGCATGATTCTAAAGATAGGAGCCCTTCTCTTGAAGCTATAGATTGTGAATTCTTAGGTTTTTTTCGAGGCCGGCTCCCATTGCAGGGTTTTCTCAGTTAAATCTTCAAATAAATCTCAACCCTGGTTCTTATCTTTTTGCAAGAACCCTCCGTGACACATGGTTTCTAAAAGGATTTTCGTTTGATAATCTAAGCCATCGTAGAGAATCTGGCACTGACGCTATTCTCCATACCATGATGAGGGCACTGAGCAATCGAATCGCTCAAAGTATCTCCAAAATGGCTCGCTCGGTTCTTTTCTGAACTGCATGATATTCCTTCTAATGAGGATTATTTTGTGAATTGGGTAGAATTTCTTCAAGAAGGCCTTAACGAAATCATCCCATGTCGTGACAGAATCTACCGTCAAACTGTACAACCATTTCTTTGCTAGGTCCTTTAGGGAAAAAGGGATGAAACATAACCTAACGGCATCATCTCCTAGCTGGGGTATACGCATCATGATGCACACTTCTTCAAATTTTCTGACAAAGAAGTATGCGTCCTCTGACTCTAAACTATGAAACTTTGAGAGAGTGTTGATGAATTGAGGCTTTAATTCAAAGTTATTTCCATTTGTCTCAGGCAGTTTTATACAAGATGATAATGAGGTTCTGATCGGGTAAAATCTGTTCTGAACTGACACCATCATCGGTTCTGGATGCAAGGCTAGAGAAGTATTTCTGGTTAATCTGGAAGTTGCAGGATCTCTCACCCACTCTTGTATTTAGCACACCACAAATAACATAAAAACGAACAAACAATTGAAAAGAATAAAAAACAAACAAAAGAAAGAAAAACAACTACCAAGCCTTAGTCTAAGGTACCTTGACCTAGACGACTCCTAACTGGTCGATTCACCAGGGGAGATTGTTGCAGGAACTCGACTACAAGCTAATCAATCAGGAAAGGGCAAAGCTCAGGGGAAGATATCCGGCGTTAGCCACAGGCCTAATTACACCAAACCATGGAGCTTTTGAGGCTTTGCCTCTTAATCCACTTTCCTTAGACACCAATTTTGCAGGAGTATAGTGAAAAACACCTAGAGGGGGGTGAATAGGTGTTACTGCTAATCTAATGATCTTTTTAAACAAGTATGAAAGTATGATGCAATCGGTCACTCAAAACAAGAAATTTAAGCTAAATTCCCTGTGAAGGGCTCTAGAACTTCTCCTCTTTGATTCCTCTAGATTATGAGTTGAGGCGCGTAATTGCTTTCTTGTTGAGATGAGTAAAGACCGAAAAATGCAAGTAATAAAATGGATGCAATAATGAAGTGCACACAAGAGATATCACAAGATAGAAATGTAAAGCAATAAAAAGCAATAAGGAAATCAATCGCAAATACAAGGGATTTGTTTCGAGGTTTGAGCCACCGCTTTACGTCCCCGCCTTCACCACCGTGAAGGGTTTCCACTATATCCATCAAGGAAATTACAAGAGGTCTACCCAAGACTGGAGTACCGACCTCCTACCAATCCAATCCTCTACACAAGAGGGATCTCAACACAAAGGTAGAACAAGTAACAAGGTGATCAACAAGGACCACACACTTCTCTCTTACAACTCCTTATAGAATGAGGAAGAATTTTGGCTCAAGAAGTGTAGTGAGAAAATTCAGTTGAAAAGAGAGTAAAAGAGCTTGAAATCCACTGAAAAATAGTAACCAAGAATGCACTTAGAAAAATGAAAGCTTTTAAAACTTTTCTTTCTTTTGAAACTTGAAAACAAAGGGAATTTTTCTTAATTTTTACAATGACCAAAACCATCTATTTATAGGGATTAGAGGAGATCTAATCATCATTATAACCAGTTTAATAGGTCAGGAAATAGCCCCCAAAATTTCAGAGATAGCTGACCAAAACTTCTCAATCAAATCCGATGATCAAAACTCAGAAAACTAGCCGTTAGGGCTGCTGGAGGCTGTCGGTCGATCGGCCCGGTCGACTGACAGCCCAACTGGCAACTAGCCGTTGGACACGGTCGACCGGTCCGGTCGACCGGCGCTTAAACAAAAACAAGTCTTTGTTCTGTCGGTCGACTAGCCCGGTCGACCGACAAAACCCGAGAGCAAGGGTCTTTCAGTCGGTCGACCGGTCCGGTCGACCGGCAGACGTGCACAAATGTGCACGCCAAGACCACAAGGCCCGGTAACCAGTGCGGTCAACCGATCAGCCCTGAAATGGATCCGGTCGACCGCCCGATCGACCGTTGGGCCTGAAACAGATTTTCATAGGAAAAATTTTGAACTTTGAAAGATTTTTAAAATAATTTTGTAAGGCTATATGATTAAGTAGCATGCTATAAAGGTTGGTATACATGATATAAATAAGATGTAAAAATGTAAAATATTTTGAGTCATGTATATTAAACAAGACATGCACCTAAATCAATTAACCAAAACAAAAACTGTATTTTGAAAAATGAAAGTGTGAGTGTGTTTTCTTGAGCCAACTTATCATAACCTCATTCTTTAACAAACTAATCTTATAAAGGTTCTAGGTGACTACAAGGTCTTCAAATGGGCTCCTCCATATGCGATGTTGAAATAGCTTGAATCCTTGAACCCGAAATGAATCAATCTTGAGTCAAAAAATACCTTCCTTTAGGGAAGAAGAAATCTTGAATCCAAAAAACCCTGAAACACACTTAAACATTAAAACATAATTAGTATAAATAACTATATATATTTTGTAATCATCAAAACTCAAAAACCGGGTAATTGTAACCTTGGGCCAACAATCTCCCCCTTTTTGATGATGACAAAACATATGAGTTATTTAACAAAAAAAATGGAAAAGGAGCTTGGAAGCTCCCCGTCAAATCATGCTATATATATGAATGGCTATATATTAAGAATTTTGGCATAAGAGAGACATAGAAATTCAAAAACATATTGCTCAAAACTCATAATTCAAAAACTAACCTTTTATACCTCAAAATCCAAAATTCAAAACTCAAAACTAACTTGTTATAACTTAAAACTCAAAACTCAAAACTAACTTTTATAATTCAAAAATCAAAACTCAAAACACATAACTCAAAACGCATAACTCAAAACTCAAAATGCATAACTCAAAAATGCATAACTCAAAACTCAAAATAAGCTAACTTTTCTTTTTCTCCCCCTTTTTGTCATACATCAAATAGGGTAAACATTGTTTTAAAAATTTTTCATGATTCCATAACACAAACATTCAATTCACCACAAATAAAGGAAAATCTAGCATAGTCTAGTGGTTTTGTAAAAATATCGGCAAGTTGAAAATCGGTAGAAACATATTCAATTTCAATATCACCTTTCTCATAATGATCTCAAAGAAAGTGATACCGAATGTCATTGTGCTTAGTCTTACTATGTTGATTTGCATTTTTGGTCATATGAATAGTACTAGTATTATCACAAAATATTTTAATATGGTCAAAATGTAAATCATAGTCAAGGAGAGTATGTTTCATCCAAAGAACTTGTGCACAACAAGCTCCGGCCGCAACATATTCCGCCTCGGCGGTTGAGAGGGCTACCGAATTTTGCTTTTTGGATGATCACGAAATAAGACAATTACCAAAAATTAATATGTTCCACTTGTACTCTTCCTATCCACTCTACAATCCGCATAGTCGGCATCCGAAAAACTCATCATGGAAAATTGTCCGGTCTTCGGATACCACAAACCCATTTCAATTGTGCCCTTAAGGTATCTAATAATGCGTTTTATCGCAATCAAATGGGACTCTTTAGGACACGATTGAAATCGAGTACAAAGACATACACAAAACATAATGTCCGGCCTACTAGCCGTTAGATACAACAAGCTACCAATCATGTTACGATAAAGCTTAATGTCTATACTTGTACCTTGTTCATCCTTGTCAAGCTTTGTGGTGGTAGCCATGGGAGTTTTGCTTGTCTTAGCCCCTTCAAGCCCAAATCTCTTGTTAAATTCCTTCGTATACTTAGCTTGATTGATGAAGATCCCATCCTTCCTTTGCTTGATTTGGAGAACAAGGAAATAGTTAAGCTCGCCCATCATAGACATCTCAAATTTCGCCTTCATGCATGATTTAAAAACTTTACAAAGATTTTCATTAGTAGAACCAAATATGATATCATCAACATATATTTGAACTATAAGTATATCATTTTCAACATGTTTTGTAACAAAGTAGTATCTATTTTTTCTTTATTAAAATCATTAGAAATTAGAAATGAAGAAAGTCTTTCATACCAAGCCCTAAGGGCTTGTTTTAAACCATAATGAGCTTTGTCAAGTTTGAAAACAAAATCCTGATGTGAGGATCAACAAACCCGGGAGGTTGTTCAACATACACCTCCTCTTATCCATTTAAGAAAGCACTTTTTACATCCATTTGAAAAAGTTTAAAATCTTTATAAGAAGCAAATGCAAGTGTCATCCGTATGGCTTCAAGCCGTGCTACGGGTGCAAAGGTTTCCTTAAAATCGATACCTTCGACTTGAGTGTAACCTTGGGCCACTAACCTAGCTTTATTCTTAACAACATTTTCTAACTCATCCAACTTGTTCTTAAAGATCAACATAGTACCAATTGTTGGTCTTTTGTGGGGCCTAGGAACAAGATGCCAAACTTGGTTGCGCTCGAATTGATTGAGCTCCTCTTGCATGGCTAGCAACCAATATGAGTCGCCCTCGGCTTCGAGGATGTTCTTTGGTTCAAAGTGAGAAATAAATGCATAGTGCCCACAAAGATTATGAAGTTTAGAATGAGTAGTTACACCTTTTGATACTTCACCTATAATAAGGTCCTTGGGATGATGTGGATTGTATCTCCAATCTTTTGGAAGTAGTTGAGTAGTCTCCACTTCAACTTCTTGAATTTCATTTCCTTGAACCTCATTTTCTTGAACTTCATTTCCTTCATCATCCTTTGGCATGTCTTCAAGAGTAGGTGAGTCCTTCAAAGTAGTTCTCTCCATGTCTTCATTTAGGGAATCTATTTCTACAACATTCTTAACAAACACATTAGATTCCTCAAACTTTACATGTATAGATTCTTCAATAGTCAAGGATGACTTATTGAAAACCCTATAAGCTTTACTAGTATTAGAGTAACCAACAAAAATTGCTTCAAAGACTTTGCATCAAATTTACCTAAATTATCTTCAGTATTCAAAACAAAACATTTACAACCAAAAACTTTAAAGTATGAAACATTTGGCTTTCTAGAAAAATAGATCTCAAAAGATGTTTTTGAAGTGTTTTTGCATAAGAAAACTCTATTTGATATGTAGCAAAATGTGTTAACGGCCTCGGCCTATAGATAATGAGGGAGACCATATTCATTTATCATTATCCTAACCATCTCTTGTAATGTACGATTTTTCCTCTCAACGACTCCATTTTGTTGTGAAGTTCTAGGACAAGATAGTTCATGCTTAATTCCATGTTCTTCACAAAAAGTGGTAAAGGGTTGGTTATTGAATTCACCACCTCATCACTTCTTATTCTTAAAATAGAAGAATCTTTTTTCTTTTTAACTCTTTTCTTAAAGGCTTGAAAATATGAAAAGGTTTGATTTTTGTATTCTAAAAAGAAAACCATGTAAAACGCGAGAAATCATCAACTAAAACGAAAGCAAAACGATTCCCACTTAGACTTTTGGATTGAGTAGGACCAAAAAAATCTATATGGATCAACTCCAAGGGTCGTGATGTCATGATATCCTTGATTGACTTGAAAGAGGACTTGGTTTGTTTCTCAAGTTGGCACGCATCGCAAATGTGATCCTTTTCAAAGTTCAAGTTAGGAATACCTTTCACCATTTTCTTATTGTTTAATCTAGATAGATGGTCAAAAGAAATGTGACCTAATCTCCAATGCCACAATCAAGAATCATCATCGAGGGCTTCCAAACAAGTAGCAATGCATAGCATATTAGACATGTCAATCATGTATACATTGTTTTCACGAAATCCAAAAAATATACATGCATTGGATTGTCTATCAATAACTCTACATGCTAGGTTATCAAAAACAACATCAAAACCTTTGTCACAAAGTTGACTAACACTCAAGAGATTATGCTTGAGGCCATCAACTAAAATAACATTTTCTATTAAAGGAGATGTACCAAGTTTAACATTACCAATACCAATGATTTTTCCTTTGGCGTCATCTCCAAAGGTGACGGTGTCACCTTCATGGTATCTTGATGGGGTTGCAAAGTTGTTGATATCCCAAGTCATGTGCCTTGAGCAACCACTATCAAGATACCACAATCCTTTACGTCGTTGGGCCTTGGAATGTATCTACATCATTTAACAAATTTGTTGACTTTGGTACCCAAATTTTCTTGGGTCCTTGAAAGTTAGTATCCCGAACCCAAACATGATTATGCGATGCATGAATCCTATCATAGCAAAATTTAACTAAATGACCTTTACGGTCACAATATGTGCATGAAAAGACTTTACCATACATGAATGCATGATGTATGTGTGGGGTGTGGGCATGTTTAGGGTGCTTGGCATGATGTGATTTATGAACATGAGCATGAATAGCATGTGAATGTTTCTTTGGGACATGTTTCTTAGGAAACATAGCCTCTAGTCTATTTTTATCAAATTCACATTTCTTCAAAACAATTCCTAATGAATCAATTCTCTCTTTTAGCATGAAAATTTTATTTTCATTAATTTGTGGAAATTTACCTTTGCAAGAAATTTTATAGTTATCAAAATCCTTTGTGTAGAAACAAGAGTAGAAAACAATTCATCCTTTTCTTTTGTAAGAATGAAGACTTTGTGATTGAGAGATTCATTTTCTTTTTTCATTTTCAAATATTTCTTTTTGAGAAAATAATAGTTATGAGATAGTTCTTCAAAAGCGTCTCCTAGTTCATCTATAGAAAGCTCACAATCAATAGATATATCGGGAGTTACCTTATTTATGCTTTCATTTGCCATGAAGTACATGTTAGTGGTGTCGACTTCCTCATCGGATTCACTCTCTGAATCCCAAGTAGCCTTTAAAGTTTTCTTTTTGTATGGCTTCTTAGAGTTGGAGGGCTTGGCTTTATCCGGACATTCCGCAACAATGTGACTCGGCTTCCCGCAATTGAAACAAATAATTTTCTTCTCTTTTTTACCTTACCATCTCCTTCTATTTTGAAACTTTGCCTTGTTGTACATTCTCCGAACGTTCTTTATAAGAAGAGAAAGATCCTCATCATCCTCTTCTTCATCATCATCGTCGGAGTAGGTGGAAGAACTCTTGAAGGCAATAGCTTTCTTCTTGGGATGAGCCATCTCTTCTCTTGCTTTTCTTTCCATCTCATGGGTCTTGAGATTCCCAATGAGACCTATAAGCTCCATTTCTTCCTTATCATTGAGCTCCTTCAAAGTAGTGGCTTTGACTTCCCAAGATGGAGGGAGTGCACGGATGATCTTTCTCACTTTTTGGTCGTTGTCAATGCCGTCACCTAAAGAAGAAAGTCTATTAGTAATCTTTGTAAATTTAGTAACCATATCATCTATGGTTCATTCTCTTGCATAGAAAAATTTTCATATTGGGAACGAAGAAGGTCGATTTTTGCCCTCTTTACTTGTGAAGTCCCCTCATGAGTGACAAGTAAGTGAGTCTAAATCTCATGTGCGGATTTGCAATGAATGACTCTAGAAATATCATCGTCATTAAGAGCTTAAAGCAAGGCATAGTGTGCCCTAGCATTAGCATCAAACTCTTTCGTGGCAATATCAGACCAAGTGTCCTCATCACCAAGGGGTGTACTAAATGATCTGATCACCGCCTTTGCAACCCGGTTTCCTAAGGATTACAAAAACACGGTCATCTTAACCTTCCATATGAGAAAGTTAAGGCCATCAAACTTGGGTGGGGTCTAATTCCTTCGACCATCTTTACTAAGTGTATGAGGATGAAAAATGAATAAATTGATTAGCAATATAGGATCTCTCTAAGGTTGTTAAGCCAAGAGCCTAGAGACCAAAGCTCTGATACCAATTGAAAAACACCTAGAGGGGGGTGAATAGGTGTTAATGCTAATCTAATGATCTTTTTAAATAAATATGAAAGTATGATGCAATCGGTCACTCAAAACAAGAAATTTAAGCCGAATTCCCCATGAAGGGCTCTAGAACTTCTTCTCTTTGATTCCTCTAGATTATGCGTTGAGGCGCATAATTGCTTTCTTATTGAGATGAGTAAAGACCGAAAAATGGAAGTAATGAAATGTGTGCAATAATGAAGTGCACACAAGAGATATCACAAGATAGAAATGTAAAGCAATAAAAAGCAATAAGGAAATCAATCGCAAACATAAGGGATTTGTTTCGAGGTTCGAGCCACCGCTCTACGTCCCCGCTTTCACCACCGTGAAGGGTTTCCACTATATCCACCGAGGAAATTACAAGAGGTCTACCCAAGACTGGAGTACCAAACTCCCACCAATCCAATCCTCTATATAAGAGGGATCTTAACACAAAGGTAGAACAAGTAACAAGGTGATCAACAAGGATCACACACTTCTCTCTTATAACTCTTTATAGAATGAGGAAGAATTTTGGCTCAAGAAGTGTAGTGAGAAAATTCAGTTGAAAAGAGAGTAAAAGAGTTTGAAATCCACTGAAAAATAGTAACCAAGAATGCACTTAGAAAAATGAGAGCTTTTAAAACTTTTCTTTCTTTTGAAACTTGAAAACAAAGGGAAATTTTCTTAATTTTTACAAGTGACCAATACCATCTATTTATAGGGATTAGAGGAGATCTAATCATCATTATAACTAGTTTAATAGGTCAGGAAATAGCCCCCAAAATTTCAAAGATAGCTGACAAAAACGTCTTAATCAAATCTGATGATCAAAACTCAGAAAACTAACCGTTATGGCTGCTGACGGCTGTTGGTCGACCGGCCCGGTCGACCGACAGGCTAACTGGCAACTAGCCGTTGGATACGGTCGACTGGTCCGATCGACCGGCGCTCAAACAAAAACAAGTCTTTGTTCTGTCGGTCGACTGGCCCGGTCGACCGACAAAACCCAAGAGCAAGGGTCTTTCAGTTGGTCGATCGCTCCGGTCGACTGGCAGACGTGTAC